>OX461809.1:36677146-36772146 GCA_949802685.1 Dicyrtomina minuta
CTCCATGTCTCATATTCTTTTTTGCGGAGTTTATTTCTGATTCGTGTAGTAATTTTTCACTTGAGCTCTGGGTTTTTGATTTCAGCCAATTCGTGTTCTGTAAAGGTTAAAGCTTGTTCGCATTTCTGTTTCTCGTGTTCTATATTCCTTAAATATGGTACATATGGATCGCTACAAGCTTGCAGTAATGTAAATATATTGTAATGTTGAAGAAATGCTTCCCACTCCGCTTTTGTGACCGCCAACCCTCTACTAGTTTTTGATGCGTATAACATAGAATTCGGTGTATCGTTGGAATGTTCAGAAATTCCTTTAATGTAGCTCCGGATCATTCTGTCTACATCCTATAGGAAAGATTTTGGGAGCTTGGTTAAGGGATCCATTTGGAGAGGGTATATTAATGTGGGCCACACATAGCCATTTATAATTGTAAGTTTTTGATGAGGGCGAAGCATTGCAGTTATACGAGGTTATTAGGTGATGTTGTAAGGTTGCCTATCACCTGAGCGGAATCGAAGGTTAGTTGTGAGTTGAAATCAACTCCTAAGTATCTCACTGTTTCGCCGAGTTGTGGGACATGGGACTTTAGTACCGTTAGCGAGAACAACTTTGTTACTTACTAAGCGTCCTTTTTCAGTGCAAATGCAGACTGATTTGTCTGGTTCAATGTCTAGTCCGGTTTGTTTGAATAGATCTATTGTTTTCTCTACTGTTATAGTTACCCTTTCTATAGAGTTTGACAAGTTTTCGGTGTCATCCGCGAAGCACATACCTGTACTGTTTGCTAATTGGGGGGGTTCAACAATAACCGTACTTTTTAGAGTAGCTTAGATTTGTTAATTCGTCTAATACGTAGCTAATTGCTATATTGAGTAGTACTGACTCAACCCAAATCCCTGTAACACTCCGCATTTTAAAATGTATGGATTCGGTTGTCACTGTTCTAGTTTTTAAAACAGTCTCATTTCCTGCTATTAAAGATTTAACAATGTTTCTTAAAAGTAATGAGATAAATTGTGAGTCCAAACACTTAAAGAGATAAGAGTGACCTACTCGATCGAACGCTGTAGCTACGTCCAGTAGCGCGACGTATAAAGTCTCCTTATTTTGTTTTGCCTTTTTTAAGGCACGCCGCAAGGATGGAGATGTTTATAAAAGTTCCTAGTTCATTGCAAAATCTGCGTTGATTTAGATTAAGTTGTACGTACAACCAAAGTTCTCGGTCAATTACCTTTTTGATAATTCGGCGAAGGATAGAGCACACTGATATTGGACGCCAATTTGACGGTGCTATCTCATTTTTCTTTTTGTAAATCAAAACTGTCCTAGCTTTCTTGAATTCGGACGGGACAAGATTCCATTTAATCATGACAAAGCCTAATAGAGCTAGCATGGTGTGCTTTCTACATATTTTACTGCGCGTAGCAAAACTCTATCTGGAACTAAAGATGTGGCGGAACCGATTGATTTTAGCACCTATTAAACCGTTTTTACGTTAATGATTAGGCTAAATTCTTTGTCAATATCATGTTCATTCAAATTTCATTAAATTTTGTTCCATATCTGCTTTTCTTGGTTTTGCTGTACCTTTTGGATGCCTTAATAATCACGGCGCACTTACTTTTATCCTAATTGCTGAGCTTGAGCTTAGCATCTTATAAAATGGTCATATCTGGTTAGTTTCTTTGTCCGTCCGCCTGCTGGCCGTGCACTACAGGACACAGTTTTGAACTCAAACTCGAACTCACCAATTTTGCACAATTAACAGTTAAATGGACCCATATCAAAACGCATGAAAGTAAAAGGCAACAAAGCTAGGTGAACGGGTGTAAAGATTAATGGTCACTACCTACTCACTTACCTTGTCCTTCTCTTAAATACTGCGCAAATGGCTGTCTTTATTACGGGGTGTCTTATATTTAGATGCTGATCTTAAGAATCTATTAAAATGCTTATGTCTATCGGTCTGTCCCTCTGTTGGCTGTACACTACAGGTCACAGGGTTGAACTGATTTTCTTCCAACCAACTTTTAAGTGACCAGGAAATGCGGGCAGGCAGGTCTGCACTATTTTTGACTTTGCTCGGACTGAGCATTTCCCCACAATTCACAGTGAACGGACCCTTTTCAAAACACATGAAAGTAAATGAAAAAAATAGCTAAAATACGTGTAAACACATGCAAAACAAATAAAAAACATTTATGTACATAATATTTTTTTAAATTCATATATTGCAGACCCAACTTATCTTAGCAACAGTGATTAGTGGTCTGCTGACATGCAGGAAGTATCGTTGTGTGGGGAATTATTATTATTATTATTATTATTATATGACAGGGGTTCGGTCCCAAAGAGACCAACGCCGCCGAGGCCTTTATAATTATGGCCTATTGCAGACTCCCCCTATAAAAATAGCAAAAGAAACCAGATCAAATCGCAAGCCTGCCAGAAGAGCGCAAAAACGGCACTAACTGAGCCACCGACGCCTGACCCACCCTTGATCCAATGATATAAGACACCCCCTCAAGATAGAGGTTTCTCACAAGTACAAAGGCAGGGCACACAGTCAAATAGTGAATTGGTGTATCATCCTCCTCCCCACAGTGTACGCACGTAGGGGAGTCCAACACTCCAATCCTCTAACCATGAGCTCCCCAAGCCCCATGTCCCGTCACTTGCCCAATCAACCAATCTTAATTGATCTCTGGGATAACGCACCAAAGACGCATTGCCGTAAAGTGATGCCGATATCCAGAGCTTGGCCTGTCTACAGTTGCGTAGTCCTGTCCATTGTCTATTATGCTCACGTCACGTTGTATCGGTATGGGCTTGTAGGGTTTACCTCTACACTCTCTGGAGCTACCCATAGGTAGACAGAGAAAGAGTGGGAATGAAGATGTGTTGCAGAAGAGTCCCTGGAAACTCCTACAATACTTTGGATTTCCCGCTATCCTTCCTTGATCAAATCTTAATCTGTTCCATCGCGTTCTATAGTCTTTCCTATGTAGTTTGTTACCCCTTTCCTTATCCCTGGGTTCGCGTATAAATCCGCTTGTAGCCTGCCTCTACCACACTTTCCTATACTACCACCTTTCTTTCCTCCTACATGATTACGGTGCTGTTTTCAATGCCATCAATACTTCCGAGTGATGGTGTTGCGTATGCATATCCAAACGTAATCCTTAGTCACCCCAGCAAATAAATAAATAAATAAATAAATCAAAAAAACAACTGAAGGCTCGCCGTCTATGTTTTATCGAAGAAACGCCTAATGGCTCAGCGTCCATCACTTATTAATAAAACCCTCAAAGACTTGCCGTCCATCGCCGATCAAATAAACCCCCACAAGCTAGCAGTCCATCGTTTATTTAAAAAACTTCCCGAGGCTGGCGGTCTAATAATTATCCAAGAAACCCCCAGAGGCGCGCCGTCAATCACTCATCAAAGAAATCCTTGAAGGCTCGCAGTCCATCACTTATCAAATAAACCACCAAAGGCTCACCGTCCATCGCTTATTAAAGAAATCGCAAAGAGCTGGCTATCAATCACTTTTCAAAGAAATCTTAGTAGACTCGCTGTCCATCACTTATCGAAGAAACCCCAGAAAACTTGCTGTCTAAAACTTTTTAAAGTAAGCAATGAGGGCTTGCCGTCCATTACTTATTAAAGAAACCAACAGAGGTTTGCTGCCTATCACTTTTAAAGAACTCCCTGGAGGTACACTGTCCATTACTTACAAAATAATCCCCCGCAGCCTAGCCGTCCATCACATATCAAAAAAACTCCAAGGGGCTGGCCGTCTGTCACTTTTTATAACAACTCCTACAGGCTTTTCGTCCATCACTTATTAAAAACACTCCTAAGGGCTGGCCGTCTATACATTTTTACAGAAACCTCAAATAATTTGCTGTCCACCACTTATTAAAGGATTTCTTGGAGGCTGGTCGTTTATCATTTTTTAAAGGAACCTCCAAAAGCTCGCTGTCTATCACTTTTAAAGAAACCCGTAGAGGAGCGCCGTCCATTCTTTTATTTTTAAAACTCCCAAGCGCTGGCCGTCCATCACTTTTCACAGTATTGAACTAACTCCAGAAAAATCTGCTATACTTTTTTTTCAATGTGACTAAAAACAATGTAGATTAGTTATGGCTGCATGGTAATTTGCAGTAAAGTTTCTTGGTCGGATTCAGAAATGCTACTGGACGGAATTGAAGTGCTATCACTCAAATTTTGTAGGTTTGACATTTTAACTAATGATTGGACGGCTCTGTGGTAGAATGTATTAATTATCGGGATTAAATGTTTAACTGTTACTAGATGAGATACGGGTACCCGTAAGCTAACGTACGTATGTACTACTATATTCACGAAAGTACGGAGCAGTGTGTATCTGCTGTAAATTTTGTATTTGAAAGCACGTGCATTCTCACATTTTAGCCTCCAGCCTACTCGCCAATTTAGTATTTTATTTTTGATTCGAATCGTGACTAATATTAGTTATTACACTTTACGGTTAACTTATTCTATTATTATTACGGGTTCTATTCGTTTGGACTTGTGTCATTCACTTTTACTAACGACAATTAGTGAATTAACAGGAGTTTATTTGACAACCTACCTGCATTCCGCCGCATACCGGCCTCCTATACCTCCTATACACTGGTACTACAATAGTACTTGCCAAGAGACACAGTAACAAACAAACATGTTATAATTTACAATGAAAATTTTAACAGTAATTTCAAATTTGTTCTTAATAGAATAATTAGGTATTATATATGGTTTTAACTATCACTATTATAAACATGATTGTGAGCAATTTTATGAGATCCACGAATGATTGCCATTAAAATGTCTTTAAGCATCTGATGCGGTAGAATAAATTTCCTTTTAAAATCCAACACAGCAGATGTTATAGTTCCTCTGGCCCTAAACAGCAGACCAATAACTTTGATATGGTCAAGTTTATATTTTTGTAAGAAATATGGAATGCAAGTCTCATAATGTTTACATTTTTTCTGATAAATAGCTCCAGCTTGCTCATGACTTTGTTCAAAACAGACAGTTTGGGCTATGATATAACCAACTTTCATAGATTCATCATAACAGAGAATGCCAACTCGCTTATTTTCTCCATTAGAATTAAGACAAAAAACTTCCTCTTGCGCTTTCCAAAGTGAATTTCCAATTGAAGATCTTTGACGTTAATACTTGGCCAAAATTTTTCTGACTTCATGATGCCTTGAATTGATCTACAAACTACCTCTGGAACAACAGCTTAATACATGACTAAGGGGTTCACGCTCATTGCAGTGTCTACACTGAGAATTATTGTCTAGGCTTCGTCCCAGAATCGATCTTACTGGAAAAACATTTGATGACATTTTCATTGCCGCTATCCACTCACTTGTTGTTATTCCATCTTTTTCAATAATCAATTTGTTTCCCTCAGGATACTCACTAAAAAGTTTAACTCCCATTCCCTTTGATTTAAGCTCACACCACTTCTTGTATTCCTCGTCCCATAGTTGTTGAGGAATGATTTGACTTCTCTTGGCTTTTGGCCTAGATTCAAATTTGGAATTCATTTCATCTTACGAAAGCTTGAGTGACTGTAGGCATTCTTTCATCTTCTCTTCTAATTTTTGAACATGTAGAATAAATACATCTTTGGATTGAAACAATGCAATGCATATGTTATAATGCTAACTGAACTTTAGCTTACAGCTTTTGCCATGAAGAAAACAATACACACTGGTCGCCACCACACTCGCCAAGTTGCGTATTGTTACTCTGTAAGTGTATCTTTTTTTCTACTTGTCAGACAGATAAAGTTCTGCTTCTTCTAAAGTCGAAAACTTAATTAACTTCCAAATGATTTTTGTGTAAACTCTTTTAGAATTGCTAACTACAGATAATTGTGCAGACATGATGCTCGTCACAACTGCTTTAGTAGACTTAAAAAAAACCCAAATGCCCACGGAAAAGCAGCATCAGTATGAAAATAGTTCATTTAAATACAAACACTAACGATAATAATATAAGTTGTATGCAAATCTGGAGCCTTAAGGGAAATTTTAATATTTTTAGCAAATTGCCAGATTCCTTTTATTGATATACCTGTTTTTATTCATTTGCAACTTAAACTGCCACTCCTTTCAACTGCCACTCTCCATTTGTAAACTGCCAGACCGAATTATGCCAATAATTATAAAATTAGTATAGTATAAGAAAATATCTGTCCTTCATATACAACACAATTCACGCATCGTTGTCTATTTTTCTCAAATATGTATCGCAAACCTATGAGTACAAGTAAGCACCGCAACAGTAAAAGACTAATTGGGACAGGAAAAATTCGTAAAAGCTGCACTCATTGTTTTTTATGCGCAGCGTGTTGCTTGTCTTATTGGATTTATCATTGCAGAAAAATCTTGAATCAAATTGTGATGTTGGTTTATAACTGCGCGGCTGTGCGCCATATTTTCCAGGATTAAATATTAACTTAAATTTTTTGCAATTCATTTAAAAATTTTCTGCCTACACGATTAACTTGCCAAACGTTGGGAACGTTCGCAACTCAGTCACCCGAACCACGTAACATGTTGTATGATTTGGTGTTCTCGTGTGATTAGTTTGTAAAATATACCCTGTTATTGTTTTTATGCCACAAGTGAAGGTGTAGTAAACTACGGTGTAAATCATTCCCAAATTAGTATTTTTGTGTGCCATGCTGTACTGAATGACTGACTTTGTAAGTGAATATTTTGTTTACACAGCTAGATTTGAATAAACACTGGTATTTGTTTTGCATAAGTGTTCTAACAAAGTGTTTTATGAAAATATGGATCAATTTAGGATTTTTTATGATATTTAGGAGGTGTGAAAAGGAGATTAGAGAATTGGTGGATATTGGTTCAGTGTATGGGTGTTTTATGGGTAAGTTAAAGTCGAAAGTAGCTCGGTTATTGGATAGGTGATGGTCTAATTGGCAGATGGTGTAGGGTAATAGGCGTTTTAAAGTACACCGTTGGACCGCCAGGAGTATATAGGCACACGGCCAACCAAGGTAGGTGCGACATCTTCATTGGCAACCATAAATCACGACCACTTGGCCAACATAGATCTGCCTCATATTTGCATTTTGTGGTTTGCTGGGTGTTGGGTGTGCCTGTACACAGTTTGAGTTTGAGTTTAAGTTACTAATCCTTATTTGCGTGTCAAATAATACAATTTACACTGATTTCGAATAACGGACACCTTATTTCAACAATATTTAAAATACATCTATCAAAACAATTACAGTCGATTCTAATTATGATAAATTCAGTTGTGAATAAAATTAATATATTTACTTCATATACTAAATTACGGAGGCCTATAGGGGTAGTACAGGCTCTCCACTCTTGCTTTTATAAAAAACTAAAACATAAATTGATACGTAATGATTTAACTCATTTTCACCATCACATTTCACAAAATAAGGCAGCTGGTTCCAATTTTCAACAATTCTAAATAATGGTGAATGCTTACAAAATGCCTGCAGTATGAAGCACAGCTCAGATCATGTTTCTTACAATCCTAAATGCTGCGTCTGCATTATGCAACTGCATTTGTGGCGTATGTACGCTTACGTACAACGAAACAACAGCGGAAAGTATTAGAACTAATACGTTAGATCAGAAATTCTAGCTTTAATAGCTTAATTCTAAGCTTAATTTTCTTTTAATTATTCTTTTCAATGTCTTTTTCTCTTATCCTGTTCTTTCCAGAGACCTGGAAATTTTCCAAATGCGTGTGAGGAGTCAAAATATATTTAACTGTATGTTCTGTCATCCTACGCTACGTTATCATATTATCAGTTTTGCGTGTACCTCTTTCCCCACCTGCAATGAATGCACTCCTTTTTAATTTTTTGGCAATGCCAGAATCTACTGTTTTCCTAATATTCGTTCAAATTTCATTAAATTTTGTTCCCTATCTGCTTTTCTTGGTTTGCTGTACCTTTTGGATGCCTTAATAATCACGGCGCACTTACTTTTATCCTAATTGCTGAGCTTGAGCTTAGCATCTTATAAAATGGTCATATCTGTTAGTTTCTTTGTCCGTCCGCCTGCTGGCCGTGCACTACAGGACACAGTTTTGAACTCAAACTCGAACTCACCAATTTTGCACAATTAACAGTTAAATGGACCCATATCAAAACGCATGAAAGTAAAAGGCAACAAAGCTAGGTGAACGGGTGTAAAGATTAATGGTCACTACCTACTCACTTACCTTGTCCTTCTCTTAAATACTGCGCAAATGGCTGTCTTTATTACGGGGTGTCTTATATTTAGATGCTGATCTTAAGAATCTATTAAAATGCTTATGTCTATCGGTCTGTCCCTCTGTTGGCTGTACACTACAGGTCACAGGGTTGAACTGATTTTCTTCCAACAACTTTTAAGTGACCAGAAATGCGGGCAGGCAGGTCTGCACTATTTTTTGACTTTGCTCGGACTGAGCATTTCCCCACAATTCACAGTGGAACGGACCCTTTTCAAAACACATGAAAGTAAATGAAAAAAATAGCTAAAATACGTGTAAACACATGCAAAACAAATAAAAAACATTTATGTACATAATATTTTTTTAAATTCATATATTGCAGACCCAACTTATCTTAGCAACAGTGATTAGTGGTCTGCTGACATGCAGGAAGTATCGTTGTGTGGGGAATTATTATTATTATTATTATTATTATATGACAGGGGTTCGGTCCCAAAGAGACCAACGCCGCCGAGGCCTTTATAATTATGGCATATTGCAGACTCCCCCTATAAAAATAGCAAAAGAAACCAGATCAAATCGCAAGCCTGCCAGAAGAGCGCAAAAACGGCACTAACTGAGCCACCGACGCCTGACCCACCCTTGATCCAATGATATAAGACACCCCTCAAGATAGAGGTTTCTCACAAGTACAAAGGCAGGGCACACAGTCAAATAGTGAATTGGTGTATCATCCTCCTCCCCACAGTGTACGCACGTAGGGGAGTCCAACACTCCAATCCTCTAACCATGAGCTCCCCAAGCCCCATGTCCCGTCACTTGCCCAATCAACCATCTTAATTGATCTCTGGGATAACGCACCAAAGACGCATTGCCGTAAAGTGATGCCGATATCCAGAGCTTGGCCTGTCTACAGTTGCGTAGTCCTGTCCATTGTCTATTATGCTCACGTCACGTTGTATCGGTATGGGCTGTAGGGTTTACTCTACACTCTCTGGAGCTACCCATAGGTAGACAGAGAAAGAGTGGGAATGAAGATGTGTTGCAGAAGAGTCCCTGGAAACTCCTACAATACTTTGGATTTCCCGCTATCCTTCCTTGATCAAATCTTAATCTGTTCCATCGCGTTCAATAGTCTTTCCTATGTAGTTTGTTACCCCTTTCCTTATCCCTGGGTTCGCGTATAAATCCGCTTGTAGCCTGCCTCTACCACACTTTCCTATACTACCACCTTTCTTTCCTCCTACATGATTACGGTGCTGTTTTCAATGCCATCAATACTTCCGAGTGATGGTGTTGCGTATGCATATCCAAACGTAATCCTTAGTCACCCCAGCAAATAAATAAATAAATAAATAAATCAAAAAAACAACTGAAGGCTCGCCGTCTATGTTTTATCGAAGAAACGCCTAATGCCTCAGCGTCCATCACTTATCAATAAAACCCTCAAAGACTTGCCGTGCATCGCCGATCAAATAAACCCCCACAAGCTAGCAGTCCATCGTTTATTTAAAAAACTTCCCGAGGCTGGCGGTCTAATAATTATCCAAGAAACCCCCAGAGGCGCGCCGTCAATCACTCATCAAAGAAATCCTTGAAGGCTCGCAGTCCATCACTTATCAAATAAACCACCAAAGGCTCACCGTCCATCGCTTATTAAAGAAATCGCAAAGAGCTGGCTATCAATCACTTTTCAAAGAAATCTTAGTAGACTCGCTGTCCATCACTTATCGAAGAAACCCCAGAAAACTTGCTGTCTAAAACTTTTTAAAGTAAGCAATGAGGGCTTGCCGTCCATTACTTATTAAAGAAACCAACAGAGGTTTGCTGCCTATCACTTTTAAAGAACTCCGTGGAGGTACACTGTCCATTACTTACAAAATAATCCCCCGCAGCCTAGCCGTCCATCACATATCAAAAAAACTCCAAGGGGCTGGCCGTCTGTCACTTTTTATAACAACTCCTACAGGCTTTTCGTCCATCACTTATTAAAAACACTCCTAAGGGCTGGCCGTCTATACATTTTTACAGAAACCTCAAATAATTTGCTGTCCACCACTTATTAAAGGAACTCTTGGAGGCTCGCCGTCCATCACATATTAAAGAAACCCCGAAGGCTGGTCGTTTATCATTTTTTAAAGTAACCTCCAAAAGCTCGCTGTCTATCACTTTTAAAGAAACCCGTAGAGGAGCGCCGTCCATTCTTTTATTTTTAAAACTCCCAAGCGCTGGCCGTCCATCACTTTTCACAGTATTGAACTAACTCCAGAAAAATCTGCTATACTTTTTTTTCAATATGACTAAAAACAATGTAGATTAGTTATGGCTGCATGGTAATTTGCAGTAAAGGATGGGTTGGGGAGAATAGGTTTACTCAATTACGTCGTAGGAAATAGGCAGTCTTGGTTTTGAAGCAATGAGCACTCTATGTATAGAATTAGGCAGTTTTTAGATGCTGAGCTTTAGCTGCATCTTATAATATGGTTTTGGTGTCCGTCTGTCTGTCTGTGTGTCTGTCCGTATGTAGCAACTTCGCTGCAGGTCGCAATTCTAAATCAATTTCACTCATTTAACTTTGAATCGCTCGCAAATGCGAGGGAAATGTGCTGTATGGTTTTTGGTTATTTTCGTATTAGCCGTTAAATGGACCAAGTTTTGAACCCAATTCTTAAACGCCGGAAAAACCATGAATTGGTATATGTAGAGTACATAATAATATATAATGTTTAAACCCCCCGGGAAGTTCACATGTGGTATACATAGCGAGCATAGGTCTTTACTACGGGATGATCCACAAAGTATGTCATCCAAATTATCACCCTTTAAGGTCAGCCCCACCCTAACGTCATAACTTATGTAAGCGGTACAGACCCAGTAGCATTACCATCGGCATTATTTATGGATACCCCTTACTGCATTTAGCTCAACACAAAACACTTGTCACCTGTAGAGGGAAAATTGAAAATTGTGAATTGTGATTAACATAATAGTTTGTTTGAGTTTGAGTGGACTTTATTTCAGTTTCAGTTCATTCAATACAATTGTACTGCTTTTCAGTAAAGGACACTATAATAATTACACTTAATTAAAAAAAAGTTACTATAATTACACTATTCCATTACGACATTAATCAACTAAATAATTAACTAACCCATTAATCACATAATCATCATATACTCCATAATCATAATGACGTACTTCAAATACTATAGTTTCTAGTATCCCCAGTCCCAACTTTAAACTTGGTTGCATCCTATTTTTACCACATGTCACGGACTTCCCTATATGTGCTTGGATATTGAGAGATTGTCCATAATGACGTCATTCAAATATCATAGTTTTTGGGACACCCATTTTTAACTTCAAATTTTTTTCCAAGATTTTTTTTATTTGCCTGCCATGTACATTCGTATATGGCTTATTGATAGTAGGGTAGGCTCTATAAATGACGTCATTTGTGAATCATGCAATTCTCAAAAATATTCTAACGTTTTTAGATGCTGAGCTTTAGCTGCATCTAATGAAATGGTTATGTCTGTCCGTCTGTTTTCTGTCCGCCTGTCCTCCTTTTTTTGTACACGTATACACATGCATACACCTACACACATACATATACACGTAAATCCTACGGTCATGAATTCATAAATGCATTCGTATTGTTGCGCCAGAAGTCTTTGACTGTGAATAATGCCAAAACTGACTATGCTGCTCCAAGACTTATGGTCAAAGTCCCTATCCTTGCTTTTCAAAATGTGTGTGCATCGAGGGAAACAAGGATTCTATGAAGTCGAACTTGTTGGTGGTGCAGGAAGCTCATTGCGCATGTACAAAACAGTCAAATCTATCTGGGCGAACAATACATGCATCTGTGTACTCGAAGCATTCGTACGAGCACAAATCTTTCCAAGCCCAAGGGTTCGAAGCCTAGTCGTCAACACTTCTACAGTCTTTCGTCTGTCCTGATAAGATACAAAATTGTGTCTGCGACCATAGTTTTAAATAAAAAAAGACATTTGAGATGAAGAGGAATACAACAGGGTTCTTTTTTATTGAAGCCAATATTCGCTGTAAGCTCAGCATCTACTTCGGGCCCCCGTCACGCAACATTTTGAACAAAGTTTTGTAAATACAAAAATGAAAATTTGAAGCCAAGATACCCTATTAGCCTATGTTTTACATCTAATGCAGCGTTAAACGAAAATTGAAATTAATTACACTGAAATATTGTAAAATTAAATTACATAAGTGGATCGAAATTAAATAAATTGAAATTAAAGTCTATTGTCGAACAAGTGGCTGACAAATAGGTTTTGTGAGTCTTCCTCTCTTGAATCGTTGGATGTTGATTCAGGCAACTTTTGCGGCACATGTCGATAGACACTTTACCTATCGGTTTTCGCTCACGGTTAGTTTCTTCAAGTGTCAAGACTCTATGGAATGCCTCTTGCGCATTATTAGTAGATGGAAACAAGAAAAAAAAATCCGGCGCTTCGCGCCGGATTTGTCGACCGGGCAGGCCCGAAGTAGATGCTGAGCTTCAACAAAGGCTCAAGATAATTCATGTAGCGCTAAAAGACGATATAAGATTTATGGAAGCTCCCCTAGCATGAATAAGCCATATACAAATGTAAATTGTTGATTGGATTGTGCATGAAGAAGTGACTGATGGTGCTTCAAAAAGGGTTGACATCATCTGCTGGCGAAAAGATCTATTGTCAGGGTATATTCTGGATCCCACAATAAGTATGGAGTAGTCATGTCGTCAAGCGGAAGAAGTTAATATAGAAAAGCAGGCGCATTATACCCCTTGCATTCCTTACTGTTTACTATAAACTGGTACTTTAAACTATAAAATGTGAAAGGCGTCATTATGGACGAGCCGTCACTATCTATAGCCCCAGGAAGATGAATTCCGAATGCCTGAGCTAGTGTTCGAAGTGTGGACCCCCGTCATGAGAACGCATATTTTCAGGTGCCTTAAACTATGATATTTGTGGGATGTCATGATGAACGATCCCTGAATACCTTTAAACTATATAGATGTATTTGTGACATATGGTTACAATAGTTTGGAACAAAATTTAAAGTTGGCATTGGGGGTACCTAAAACTATATTTGTGGGACGTCATTATAGGCGATGCCTTAATACCTATAAACTATATAGACATATTTGTGACATGTAGTTACAATATTTTGGAAAAAATTTTAAAGTTGGCAAAAAACTTTAATATTTGTGGGACGTCATTATGGGCGATCCCTGAACACCTATAAATCATATTGATATATTTGTGACATGTAGTTACAATAGGCTGGAAAAAATGTAAAAGTTGGCAAAAAACTATGATATTTGTGGGACGTCATTATGGGCGATCCCTGAACACCTATAAATCATATTGATATATTTGTGATATGTAGTTTCAATAGGCTGGAAAAAATGTAAAAGTTGGCAAAAAACTATGATATTTGTGGGACGTCATTATGGACGATCCCTGAATACCTATTAACCATATTATAGATATATTTGTGACATGTAGTTATAATAGTTTGCAAATAATTTAAAAGTTGGCAAGGGGGTACCTAAAACTATGATGTCTGTGGGACGTCATTACGGACAACCCCTGAATACCTACTGACTATATAGATATAATGGCGACATGCAATTAAAATTGGTGTGAAATAATTTTAAAGTTGGCAATGGGAGTACCTAAAACTATGATGTTTGTGGGACGTCATTACGGACGACCCCTGAATACCTACTAACTATATAGATATAATGGCGACATGCAGTTAAAATTGGTGTGAAATAATTTTAAAGTTGGCAATGGGAGTACCTAAAACTGTAAACTGTGAAGGACGTCATTTATGGACGATCCGTCACCATCTATAGCCCATTTACTTAAGCATATCCTTGATCTGTAGTAATGAATAGGAATCCGTAAAATGGTGAGAATGGAGAATTTCGAATGCCTGAGCTGGTATTCGAAGAGTGGAACCCCGTCATGAGAACGCATATTTTCCAATTTTACATTGCAGTGTCAAACCAACGACCACTATACCAGTCTGCCCTGTGAACGTACATATGTCAGCA
This sequence comes from Dicyrtomina minuta, assembly GCA_949802685.1. Taxonomy (NCBI): domain Eukaryota; kingdom Metazoa; phylum Arthropoda; class Collembola; order Symphypleona; family Dicyrtomidae; genus Dicyrtomina; species Dicyrtomina minuta. Next base: position 36,691,506 of record OX461809.1, read on the forward strand.
GTACATTTACTTGTAATGGATATTGTTGAAAATTTTCCATGTGTATTTCTAATGGCGAAACTTGACAAGCTCTCAGCTCCCGTATGTACCTTCCATGTATTTTTCGCCCTTTTTTTATCTTGAAACATGGATTTTATTCTTGGTCGGTTTAACTGCTAATTGTGAAGAAACTATAACTTCAACAATAACCAAAAACTATACAGCACATTTCCCTCGCTTTTCTGGGCGATTAAAAAATGTTTCAATTTAAAATCTTCAAAAATGCGACCTGTAGCGTGCGACCAACAGCCATGCGGACAGACAGACAGACATCAGACACCAGACCAATAGATGCTTGCTCAGCATCTAAAAACCTTTAAACCATCGAAAATTGTGGTCAACCCATTGATTGGAAAAGTACTCCAAGAAGTCCTTAGCCTTATTCACTCAAATTGTACTGAGAGAAAGATAACTACTGGGAAAACCTGAAAACTTACATTGACATTTATGTAAGAAAATAAGCAATAACTTACGCAAATCAGGCGATAGGAAAACCAAAGTATTACAACTAGCATTACACTTGAAATGATTTTTATTCAAATTCGATATTTGCGTACACTGCCTATTCACCTGTATCGGTACTTACTGCCAGCCACTGCCGTAATCCTTTTGCATACTGCCGATACTAATTTTGTCTTAGTTTGCTATGTATGCTGGCATTATATAGAATCCTTTATTACTAGATGGGTAAGAAGAAGAAAGTAAAACTGTTAACCCCTGAAATCAGGTCAGTACATAGTACCTAAACTTATTACACTATTAACTTAAAAAATAACTTAATATTGAAAAACTCAACTCTATAAATCATTAAATAACAATTATAATTGGAATTATACAATAATTTTAAAAATAAAAAAAAATCAAATCAGATAAAATAATTTTGTTTATTTTTTTATTATATTATTTTTATTTTGTTCCTACCTATCTACATAATTTACCGGATTTTTCACACTTTTGAGATACTTAACCAATTTCAACGTGTGATATACCATTCGAAAGCTAATGACTTATAGATTCCAAATAACGCAAAAGGGAAGAGTTTATCGACAAATGTTTGCCATTTTGTTTTTAAAAACCGTTACTTTTTTTGAAAATTCCGCCTAAAATTTTTTGTATGCGTCAGAGGCCAAAAACGAAATACCTATTGCCCTTACTTTTAAAAGGCCTCAAAATGATATATCATGCATTCATATCGGTCAACTTTGACAAAAAACAAGTTTTTTAATTACAATTAAAAATTAATCATGATCTGAGCTGTCACACTATGTTAATTGGATTTGCTCATTCATTTCGGTTTGATCAATGTATCCTTTATGTGTGATTCCATTTTGTAAGAGGCTCAAATTTGGATTTTAAGATTTGGCGGCAAATTCAAAAACATGTACTTCTACAAAACTTAAAATCACCTAAAGGCATTTTCGCCTAAAGCATTCGTTTCGAAGTTTCTACTCAGCGAGACCATCTAATGTGCTTGGGAGTCTGATTGGATTCAATCGTAGTGTAGTATTAGTGTGTCGCTTTATTTTTAATCAGTGCTTCTGAATATTTTGTATTTTATTTTATTTGTGACTCCGTTTCTAGTACGTAACTTATATAATTTTATCATTAACTATTTTATTTTATTTTACGCCTCTACTGTTATTTTAAATAGTTCTATAAAAGAACATATGCTTTCAAAGTGCAAAGTTTGTAGTCTCAAGCTGGGAAACCGTAGGCAAACCAAATTAAATAGGTAAAGTAAGTACCAGAAAAGAAAAAAGACGTTATAACTCAAACCCTCTGGTAAAGGGATAAGAACCGCCGTCTCTTAGCAGCAGAATGCAGGTTCAAATCCCGCTCGGTGCAATATGTCAGATGGACCTAAGATCCACCCTGGGTTCAAATATCCCGTACTGTCCTCCCGGATTACATATTTTTAGATTTTATTTCACATCTTTCGGCAAAGTCTGACATATTGCTGAGTTATTTTGATCAAATTTATTTAATTTATTTTATTTTTTTATTTTTATTTTTTTTTATATTAAATACACTATTTTCAATTCCGACTAGGGCTATTTATGTAAATAATTTATTTTTATTTACAATTTATTTACATAATTATATTAGTAATAATGACATACTATAGGGCAGGGAAAAATGAAATTTGTTTCATTTGCAACCGTGCGGATGGTAGGAAGTTAGCAATCAGATGCATTACTTGTAACAATCTATACCACAACACAAATTGCTTAAAGCTTCCTATTTCCAAAAAAGAATTTAAAAATTTAATTTTATCAGAGACCTGGAAATGCAATTTGCGTAGTGGTATTATAAGCAATGGTTGGGACTCAGAATCAGCATTTCTTCAAAACTTAGGTAGTAATAATGATTTTTTTTTTCATTCCTGGTAACTCTTGTCCTAAAGTCAACTTATTCCTTATCTAACCATTATGCAAAGGGTTTTCTGTGATGCACTTAAATATATGTAGCCTGCGTCTTAAAATAGATCAACTTTCGGTTATCATGTTTCAATATAATGTAGATATACTTTGTATCACAGAGTCATGGCTGAATACTAACGTGACTGATAATGAGCTCGCTGTTCCTGGCTACTATTTTCTTAGAAAAGATAGAGGCTCAGCAGGAGGTGGGTTAGAAATATTTGTAAAAGAAAGTATTGTTTCTGAGCTTGTACCCACTGATACCTACTCAATGGAATCTTTAGCCATTCTAATCAAGCTCCCAAGCACTAAACCATTTGCTGTGAAATTTCTTACTAGCGACAACAAACGTCGTATGCATAGGCGTGATCATGTAAAATCTTAAAGTAGAAGATATAATGACAATGATGCTTGGATAGAATATAATGCTATAAGGAAGTATCTTTGAACAGTCATAAAAAAAGCTGAAGTCAGTCACTTTAAGAAGAAACTTAAACATCTACGTATGTCCACAAGCATTTAAGATACCGTTCACACGCTTACTAGAAAACCAATGAGACTAGGCAAATCATAGAGCTCAAACGTTATAAGATAGTACTATCCAAGCAAAGTGATATCCTACAGGAGCAAGCAACTTTGTAGTGCATACAGAACATACTATTACCTTGACGGAGTTTTAAAACAGCATTGACACTATTAAATACAAAGAAGAACTATTTACTACAAAAAAAGTTATGTATTCATTAAGGACAAGAAAACCTACAAATTAAGGCTCACTACATGATCAAAACTACACTGTAATTAATAACTGTATAGCCACATTAGCAGCCCCACTAGCAATCATGCACACGCAGTTTCTTATACTATCTGTTTTTAAATTTGCATTTAAACATGCCACAGTAATTTCTATATATAGTTTAGCAGTTTACTCAAGGCATTTACTCACAACTAGTTGATATTTCTAGTCAAAGCTGTGATGAACAAGTGTTAGCGTTTTATTGTGAGTGCGACATAAAATATTATTTGCCAATATTTCTGAGCATAATAGAATATAGAAAGAAAATGGAATATTAATAGAATTAGTGTCGTGAATAAAAGGGATTGAATTTATGAGTGAGTGAATTCAATAGTTTTAGAAATTAAGAAGAGAAGGAAGTAAATTTATATATAGATTAAGGTCACCTTATGTCCACGTATGTCCACGTCGGATAGGAATGATGTAATCAAATTATTTTCCGATATTTTTCTCCAAGTGTCAGAAGTATTCGTCATGAGGAAAAAATGACATTAAATTAAAATATTACGTTTTGTGTATTACAATATGTTGTGTGTAGTGTGTATATAGTGTATATAGTAAAAGTATTATTCTGCTATTAAATGCGGTATATAGGTCTATCGCCGTTCATTCTCCCACACGTTGGTCGACTGAAAAGAGATCAACAAACATCAAAAATTAGTATACATATATATAATTGGAATGCATGAGGCAGAGGGGCAGATGTTACATCAATTGGACCATCTTTCTAATTATGGCTTTGACGCTACTTAAAAGAATAAGTAAGGTGAATGCAATGATGCATATGGATATGAGTCCGCGTGAAATCCAATTGAAAAATCAAAGTCCAGTGATTAAGAGAATATGAAATCCAGAATCTGTGTGCACAGGTTAGTAAGACATGAAAACTTGATGACTTTGTACATCAAGGTTACTCAAATTATGGAGATGTTTAATGATTTTAAGGGGGACAGAATTTCTGGCACATGAGAGTATAAGTAGTAAGTATAGGTGTAATATTAATGGGTATTTAAATTCCTGTTTCCTCACATGCCAATATTGCTACTGTATTTCCACCATTATTTTGCGCTTGGATGAATAAATCTGCAGCGTTTAAACAGGCGTAACAACCTCAGAGTTGGATGAATTGGGCTGTAAAGGTCGTGTCTTAAACCGTTTGGATAAGCTGTAGATCTTCACTACTGAACTTCTAGTAGTGTGGTCAATGTAGATTCAAAAACAATAGAGTCGTCTCTAGATACAAGAATTCCGTTTTCCAGTTTCTTCAGTAATGGATTTACGCTCATTGCTTTGTCCAGGTCTACGATATTTTGCTGTATTTTGACTGCACTAGTGTCAATTATTGGTCGAATGAGAGGGCCAATACCGAAACAATTGGTTGAAATTGCTTCGGCGTCGTTAATAGTGTTACACATAATTTCACCTATCCGCTTTAAGACAGTTTCTCCTCTGAAGTTGCATGGTACTAACGAGGTCGAAGTGCCTTTAGTTATTACACATTCGTTGAGGAGTGGTATATGTGGGATAGAGACTGTCACAAGATCGAATAGGATGTCGTGATGATTAGCAGGGACGCCAGCTTTAATATAGATATTCTTGACAGCCGTTTCTTTTCTAAAATGTGTTGTCAGTTTGAGTTCAACTGAAAATGTCTATGCTGAACATCGAAAAACAGAATAGGATTCAAAAGTAGGATTATTCAAATATAATCAAATGAAGAAACAGTCCCTGGTCTAAGGAAAAATACACTGAGGATGTCGCAAGTCTTGACAGCGACTCCATCCTTTCTTATGCATTGAGTCCTTGAATTCCGAAATCGTATCATTGACACTGAATTGTGTGCATTTATCTCCGTGGCATAATGCTGAGGAATAAAGGTTATAGCACTTGATAGCCGATTGTACCTTCGCTACAGCTTTAGGTACGTCGTATAAGAGTTCCTTTTGACATTTCAATGCTACTAACTTTGTTTCAATATTGATGGTTCCTAGTAGCTCATTGTGAGTGTCGTGTATGTTGAAACAACTTTGTTGAGAGATCGGACTCAGGGCTAGTCAAGTGTTGACACGAATTGAACAGTTGGTTTCTTTTCCAGCTGTGTGGCATTTTAGATTATAGGCTGTTTTGGGTGCATAATTTGCGCTGTCATCCACTCGTGTCAGAATAAATATCAACATGATAATGAGTAGGTTTGCGCCGGGTATATAGCCTTTTCGTGATCTAGAATTTGTTCGTGACTCTGAGGTAATTGTGGATTTGTATGGTGAATTGTCAATGTTCAGTAATGGGAATCCAATTTCTTCTTTGCGGTTTCTTGAGTGAGTTTTTCGGTTCATCCTATGTCTTGCTTTTCGTCGACGTATAATATGGATGCATTGTCGACATGGCAACATGACCCACCATGAAATTGTCATCATAAAGCGTGTTAGATACATGATGGTTATGATGATAGCTGTGAGAGATAATCTGAGTACTATTAAGGCGAGCCAATGAAATACTGAGTAATAAGTTACATTGACTCATATGTCCAGGCACATGGTGCATGTTATCAGGTCGAAAATCGGAACTCTGGGGCGATTTAATGTAGTAGGGATAGGAATGTCGACATCTTGAATTCATATTTCTAAGGTCATATTTCCAGTGGCTGCTAGAATGTGATTTGTTAGTTGTAGTTCAATTGTTGAGGAGTCAGGTAATACTGAAACAAATCCATGGTTTTTTGTAGCCTTGATATATTTTAGTGTAATACCAAGTGACTTTATTTTTACTCCTTTTGGCATGTAGGTAAATTCACAGTTAGGGCATATCGCTACCTTGGATTGGCGGCTTAGATCCATCTTCTTTACCAGCAAATTCATCATACCCCAGCATTCTGGGTATATAGGGCCTTCAGATGTCTGGATTTTGTGCAGCATAGTTGTGGCGTTATTAAATACAAATTACACGGAGCTTGACCTTTATTGGTACATCCCATGTTGCTTTAAAATATTTCATTTACTTTGCATTGTCGCTGTGAACAATCTTTAGAGTGGCATGTTCCATTACATTTATATGATGCTCAAACCTTGAGTGGGGCTTCTTGTTGAATGTGCATAGTTGTCAATAGGTACAGTTTACTATCAATAATTGCAATTGGAACATCAACAACTTTTTTTTCAAAGTGATTACAACTTTTAATAGTGTAATCGCCTACTGCGCATAGCGTGGTTTTCAGATCTGGTTTCGAAAGCAGATGAGTCTTTGTTGCTAGTTCTACCTCTTGACATTCAATTTGACCCACGTCATAATCTGTTAGTTCGCAACGAGGAGATGTAGGTTCTTCACAATCATTTGCATTAGCAGTTACTTGTTTTCCATCACTACATGTCGTTTGTCTGTAGCATAATTTTCCTGTTTTAAGTACATGTAACCAGCTTACAGTGTCGTGGCATAGTGGTATTTCCTGGTGAGTTGTCCAAGGAATTAGACATTCTAAAAACTCCTCGTCTATGCCAGGTTGCGTGGTAGCTTCTGCTGTCATTGAAGATCCAGACAGCAGGGCAAGTGTTGCTAAGGCTTTTCATTTCAATGTTGTAGACTTGCTTGTAGCTGAACCTTTCTTCTGCTTCTTCGGTTTAATGCAGAGTGAATGTGCATATGCCTGTCTTACTTGTTGACTGAAAATAGCGTAAATTATTAAATTGGCAAATGGTAATATCCACGTCAGTAGTAAAACTGTATGTTTAACTCCTGCTGGTACGTGTTCGTGGACTTCAAGGATAGTGGTGATCGAAAATGGTAAATAGCATACTAGGTAGTTGATAAAGATTGCTGTAATAATTTTCGTGTAGTTTCCAGGTGCGCCTTTCCCTTTAATCTTGTCTTTTAATGTCTTGTGTACGTGTCGAGCATATCGGTAGATTTGTGTGTAGCAATAGATCATAGTTATTACTGGAATAGCCACAAATATTGTTAGTAGGATTAGTTTTAGAGATCTTCACTTGGAATTTCGAATAATTGTACAAGTAATATCATTTGGTGATTTTCTTCCTAACTTTCCATATGTTTCTGAGTAGGGTAGTAGCATGATAGAAAATCGGAGTATCTAGGCTGTGAGTATCATTAAAGTTGTATTTTCCGCCGAGTAAATTGCTACATAAACTTAAGTTCGTAGGACTCTGATGTAACGATTCACAGTAATACTCATAAGTGTGAGTAGTGTAATGAAAGAGTCTCCATTGTGAATTATTAGATACAGTTCACATAATGCGGTGCCATGCTGTTCGCCTGGTGTGAAGGACTTCGATGCTTTGATTGGTAGGTAGAAAATGCTCATTATGAACCGAATTGTCCAATTTATTCGTAATGCACGATCTCGGGCAATGGCAAATGAAGAGAATAGGTTTCCGATTGTTCCCAAAATGGCGCAGATAACAGCAATTCAGCCGTACAGAAGTTATTGTGGGTCATTTTTGTAGTTTTGCTGGACTTCTGTAACATTATCTGGTTCTGTTGAGATGAAGGAACTATTGCTACTTGGAATAGTTAGAGCAAAGAGTGTCACTACTGATTGAATCCATTGTCCGGCAGTTACGTTTCTTACCTTTTGTGCATAAGTAATTTGCAATTGTACTTCATGTGGCTTGTCTTCTTCATCTGGCTGCGGGCTCTCTTCCTCTTCTGTTGGCAGCTTTGCTACTTTTGCTATAGGATGTGTAAATTCCTTAACTGTTTTCTGTAATTCCCCTCTGACTTGTTTGTAATCTCCTGCAGTGTCAAGTGTGACTACTCGTACAAGTCCATCTCTGCCTGTATTAACGCCCTTGATTCTTCCAATATTCTATTCCAATAGAGTTTAATTGTCTTCTAGAATGATAACCATGCATGCGGTTTTCAGGTTTTCCGTTAGCTTGTTTCACTTTGCCCTGCGTTGAAGAGAAGTTACAAATTCTTTCTTCCAACGTTTCAAAAGTTCTTGGTTTCTTTGTTTAATCAATTGGAAGCGATCTAATCTGTTCAGGTTTATGTGACTAAGGTCAGGTTCAGGAATAGTAGTCAATGAAGTTTCTATTAAAACATGCGCTGGTGTGAGGGTTTATAAGTCTGTAGGATCATTTGATGCTGGAGAGAGGGGTCTTGAGTTGACCATTGCTTCTATGAAGATGTGTATTTTTGCAAATTCCTCCCATGGGTACGCCTCGTAAGTTAATATTTTATAAAAATATGATTTAATCAACTTGACTATTGATTCCCAAACTCCTCCTATATGTGGTGCTCTTGGTAGATTGAATTTCCACTCAATCGTTTTCATGGATATATCTAGTAATATTTTCTCTGACTTCTTGAATAGCTTTCAGAATGTTGGAGTTATTGATGATGGCGTTATTCGCTTCAAAAAAGTTTGTACCATTATTGCTGTACATGACTGCGGGTCTTCCTCGTCCGGAGAAAAAATTTTGTAATGCTAGTAGAAATCTCTCATATGACATGTCGGAAACTAATTCCAAGGGTACGGCTCGGGAAGTATAGCAAGTAAAAAGTGCTATCTAGACTGTTTATCTGGCTGCGCCTCTTCCAATTTGTGCCTTTAACAAGTATGGGCCTGGCATGTCTACTCCGGTGTGTAGAAATGGTCATGCTTCAGTGATCCTAACTGCTGGTAGTTGACTCATCAGTTGTGTTGCTGCTTTAGCTCTGTGTCAAAAGCATATAAGGCATTTGTCCAAGACTGACTTGATGTATTTTGTCTCATCGGGTATCCGATATTGTTGGCGAATGTGAGTATAGACTGTTTGGTAACCGGCATGTGCGAGACGGTAATGCTGGTATAGAATTATTGCTCAAATCAATCGGTGGCCTCCAGGAATGATAGCTGGATGCTTTATAGCAAACGGTAGGTCAGCGTTTTCAATCCTTCCTCCCACACGTAGAATCCCTTGGGGGTCTTAGAATAAACCTAATGTCTTAAAACGCCGATCAGTAAGTGGGACCTTGTTGCTGACATCCTCTATTTCTGACGGGTACATGTGACTCTGGATCCATGATACGAGTGTATTTTCAGATTTGTTGAGATCTTGAGGTGACAAAAGCGCGACTGCTGTATTTTTAAAAGCGCGGTTAGCGTTGATCTTTAACAACAGTGCTGTGACTCGAACTGCTTTTTTTTATGATGAAATACAGGTAAGTCGATCCAATATGGATGTTGCATTCTTTTGAGCGATGAGTAGAACAGCTCTCTGCTTCTTTTTCTCATCATATATTTTGGGATTAGGATTTAGAATTGGAGTTTCATAATTTTCAGTTGTCAGCCACGCTGGGCCATGCCACCAAAGCGAGTGTGCTCCCAGTTCTTCTGAGTTTACCCCTCTTGATGCACAGTCCGCTAGATTATTAGCTGAGATGACATAATGCTAGTCGGAAATTTAGGATAAGGATTGAGTTTTCTGTACGTGATTGACTACAAACTGTTTCCATAGGCTTGCAAGGGAATTAATCCAATTGAGACAAACGGTGCTGTCCGTTCAGAGATGCATAGGCATCTCTAAAAGTTCCTAACTTCTTTTGAAACGATGAAGTAATTCGGTCATGAGTACTGCGCCGAGCAATTCAAGTCTTGGTATAGTGACTGTCTTCATTAGAACCACACGTCATTTTAAAACTATCAAGTTGCAGAAAATTTTTGATTTAATCCTGCCTCTTAAATAAATTGCCGCAGCGTATGCCTTCTCGGATGCATCTGCAAATCCATGTATTTGGAAATCTCTGGCACTACGATGTTGAAGAGAGCAAGGAATTTTTAATTGTTGTAAGGCTGGTAAATTAGTAGCATAATTCATCCACAATGTAACGATGTCTTCAGGTAATGTTGCATCTCAGTCCAACTTAAGAGTCCATATTTTTTGCATGATGATCTTTGCTTGAACTATAGTGGAATTTAACATTCGAAGTAGATCTTAAATTTTTGAGATATCTGAGAGGATAGTTCGTTTTGTCGGAGCTTTAGCTATATCCAGATGCACCTTGAAAGTGAAATGATCACTACCTGGATGCTAAACTAATCCAAGCGTCTTGATTGTGTATGTCTTATCGAATGACAAAAAAAGTTGAGTGGCACGAAATTAAGAAGGTGAATGTTCCAACAGTTTAATCAAGTTCGAGCTCCACTTACGAAGATTGAATCTTCCTTGTTTGCAGAGTAAAATTAATTCTTGTTGCAATTGTAATCATTTTTAAAATTCGTCAGACTGTGTGGTAAGTCATCCATGAAAAGTTTTGTTTTTAGAATTCGTGCGGCGATGGGGTATTTTTTTACGCTGTCGTCTGCTAGTCTGTTGACTGTACTACAAGCCAGGTACGGGCTACTCCGCACCCCGAAAGACACGGTTTTTAAACAATAGAGCTTGACTGGTTCATCTGGACTGCGTCTCCAAAATATTTGGTTGAAATTCCATTTCTTGGGAGCTATTCGTATTTGCCTGTACATTTGCTCCAGATCAGCAGATATCAAGTATTCTTTCAATCTAAAACCAAGAAGTAAATCTTTGTCGTTGTGCTGGATTCCTTGAAGACTGGATAATGAGGTAAAATGTAGAAACGTTTCTTTTCTATTTCATGTTTAGGAACAAGTTCCATCTCATCTTTTGCTAGGTAGTCATCCAGTTGGGCATTGTATGCAGCATGCATTTCTGGATTTTGAAGTAATTTCCGTTTAACTGACTGCCATCTCCAAAATGACATTGCTGTTGAGTTGCCCAATTAAGTCTCATTCTGTTTGAAGGGCCATCGTACTTGATATCTTCTAGATCCTAAACGATTAGTATGCTTCTGATAATCTGCTACTCATTCCTTTTCGTCAGCAGTCAGAATTTTTTCAAAAGGTAATTCTTCTAGTACCCAGAATTTTTGTCAGAAGGTTCAGGAGTAGTTGTATTCACGGTGACTTGACCATTTTTTCTTTGATTTCTGTTGTACAACCCATGACGATTCCCAATGTGGTGGAGTGTCCGCTGGAAAACATAGGGGCATAGCTTTTTTCTTGGCCTTTCCAAATTTTGTCAACTGTGGCAGCTCGCAACAAAATGTCAATAGGTCCTGGTTTGTGAAATCTGGAGTCTGCAAGTTGTACTTCTTTTAAGTGTACCCATTGTTGTGATTTAATTGTTTAAAAGGGAATACTAGACGTAATTGAATCAAGAATGTAGACTTCAACATCCATCATTTGACTGCAATTATATTTTAATTGTATTTAAAGTGTAGTTGTACCACGACATGGAAGATTCTTACCCCCTGCTACTATGAATTTTTGATCAGACGTAGCTATGGGTAGACCTAAGTAAGTCATCAGTGTTTTTGTAATAAAGTTACTACCAGCACCAGTATCCAGTTAAACGTTAGCAGATGTCCTTTTTCCGTTGCGTATAACATCGACTTCTGCAGTTGGAAGTACTTCAAGAGTGTTGCATGCTTGGGAATGTTGAAGTTGAGGTAAGTTTTGCTGTATGTGCTGCGCTTGCACAGCGTTCACTGGTGGAATAAACTGATGTAAAAGAGAATGGTGTCTATTTCTGCAATGCATACACGTTCTCTTAGAAGGACATTCTCTGACGGGATGGCTACCAAGGCAATTGTAGCATTTCTTATTTTCTCGAATCTAATCTTTCCTTTGTTGGAGTGTATAGTTACCCTTTACTGGGCATGTGTGAAGTGGATGTCCCTTTTTTCCACATACCTTACATAGTTATGTTGATTGACCCTGATGTAAATTTTCTTCTTGAGGTCGGGCTTTAGATCTACTGCCTTTGGATGCGGCTGGTAATGCAGAGCGTTGTTTTGTTGAATTGCGCTTGCTACTCTCATATTGCTTGTTGTTCACTAGTACAGAGACTTTATGTTTCTTTTTCATTGCCTTTGTTGAGCCTAGTTGAGCCTATAGTTCAAACTTTAAACCTTTTTATCAGGTAATGAAGCATTGAATTCTGCTAAAGTCCTGAAGTCTAATTGGGATAACATGTAATCTGTAAATAAGATTTCATCGAGTTTTACTTCTCCCAATTCGAGTTGCAGTAGTTGTGCTCGTACGGGTCGCACTATGTTAATTAAGCGAAAGATCCCGTTATCTGATTGAATTTTGATAGGATCTTTTTTCACCATAAGTTTGAGTGTTGCAGTAGCAGACTGTCTCGGGCTGTGGTACCGTTTCTTAAGTCTCTGTTAGGCTATTAGCCAAGTTTTATTTGAAATTTCCAAATCCGTTATGTTTTCCGTACATATACTGTCCTCAAGAGCATCACGGAGTGGTCGAAGTTTGTCGACCGGAGCATACTGAGTTGGTGTGATTACCAGAGAAGTAAATTGAGATTTAAATGTATGACATAAACTGTAGCTACCATTACATGTAGGTAGGCTTAGCTTTGGAGTTTTTATTTTTGTTTTAGTTGTCACAACTTTTAATTGCTCCAGGATAGTACTCAGCTGAGCTTTTGCCTTTTTGTATGCTTGATCCAAGTTTTCATGAGTTCTCAATGCGTCAGTAAGCTAAGTAGTTGCTGTGCTGCCGTCAGGTGCTACATTCTAAGTGTTGATAACAACTTAAGAGCTGGGCAGCTATGTCAGGAGCTAAATTTTTAGATCCTGATTATTAACTTGTGCAAAATTTTTGGTAAGTGGAATTGGGTTTGTGGGTGCTTCTGTATTATTTTAGTAATTTACGACCAAACCGTTGTGTTAATTCACTTTTATTTGAAAGGGACGCGAACATTCGTAGTGACAACAAGTACTTTTGAAATGTACAACACTTATAAAAATAAAATACAAATTTTTACCGAAACTGAAATAGTCATCACCCGCTAAAAAGCAATAACGTATTCCAAAATTTACAATTTATCAGCATTCAATCAAAGTTTTTAGTGTCACTTACTAATTTGTGAAATTTAAGCCATAATACGAAACCGTGATATTTTTCAACTATTGCCTCGTGATGAAAAACAACACCGAACAAAACCTGAAATACACAATCGCCTCTCCACTCCACTGCAAGTACACGCAACCAGTTCCTCTGCCTAGGTACATGTATCTCAAAAAATGGAACCAAAAGTAGACACGTGGTACGTTTACTACACTAATACATCAAATCTACTAAATATAACAATTGTAGAAGAAATGGGAAAAGAAGAACTTAATGAAATAAAATTAATTCTGTCAACCCTTACGAAGACCATGGACGAATTCCACTCGGATCAGAGAAGACACTTTCAAAATATTAAAAACCAAATCATAAATGAAATAAGACTGATCGGAGAGAAATTTGACAATCAACAGACCAAAACTGAACAAATGGAACCTACAATGGAAAAGAATATTAATAAGAGCAGGGAATTTGAAGACAGCGAAAAACAGATAATGAACCAACATACGACCATGGACAAAAATATAGGATCATTCATACAAAATTCATACATAATCTTACATGGAGCGGATAATAGTCGCGGTCCCCTAGATAAGGCAATCCAAGTAATTAGACATACTATGGAAATCAAGGACAAACGCATACTATCTGCAAAAACTTTACGGAATAAAGACGGAACTCAATCATCTATCCTTATTCAACTCCCTAGTAAGTACTCAGCTATAGAAGTGCTAAGGCAAAGTAGCAAGTTAAAAGGATCAAAACTCACTTCAAGTGAATTTCTTACTCAAACCGAAAGGGATGTTAAAAAGAAAATGCTAATCATAATCAAGAAGTTACGGGAAAGCGGAAAAACAGTCAAGATAAAAGCTTATAATAAGTTCTCAGTGGACTCTGAGATGTTCATAATGAAAAACAACACCTAAAACAGTTTGAAAATAAAACAATTTAACAACTCAACAAAACCAAGCAAAAACATACAAATGAAAACAAAACTGTAACACTATCACTGCCCCCAGCATCCGAAAATTAACTTATAAATCTATAGCCCAGTCCACTCTCTTACAAAATACTAAACAAGTCAATGCAATAAAAACAAAATTGGGAGAGAACATGGACAGTAGGCGTGGAATTTTATCAAAGAATATCTACCAGTAGTCAACATTAACAACAAAAATCCCAACAACAAAAACAAAATATTAAAAGAAATTTTTTTTCTGTTATACCACAACCATCTATATTAACTACTAAAAATATCCATGGATCCTCAACCAAATCCTCCTCACCCTGCCGGTGGTACAGGGGGTGGTGGAGGTGTCGGTGGTTGTAGAGGATCTGCTTCCTGTCGTTCTTTTTCGTCACTCTGTGTTGGTAAGGGACGGAAGTTGTCCTTGTTCTCAGGATTGTCAGCCTCTCTTCCTTGTGAAGAGCCTTTAGAATTGTGATTACTGCTTTCTTCTTTGTCGTCTGAATCTCCACTGCTGGATGGTTCGGATGAATGCCTTGTTTTGTTTTGAGTCTTGTTCTGAGTTTTACCTCCACTTACTACTGTGGTATTATTAGCTGATTTGAACGTTTCTTTCAATGTCTCCTCTGTTGTGAGAGAAGGATCTACTTTTCTTTGTTTTAAATCCTGAAATTTTGGTATCTTCTGTACTGCGTATTTGTTCGCTGAGAAGTATGTAATAGGCTTTGTAGGAGTCTCCCTTTTTTTGAAAGTGTGAGCTCTAGGCAATAATGGAGTGTCTACCGTATGTAAGGACGAAGTAGGTGCTGACTCAAAAGTATTTATAATTTCCTCAAATGAAGAAATGTTCAAGTCAGGAACATGTTCTAGAAATGACGCCCAAAAATAAAGGTAAGTGTAACTGTTAAAAACTGGGTTACTGGTTTAAGGTACTTGAGCTGTATATGCCTCATAAAATTGATGTTTCTTTAATTGTCTTAAATATGGCACAATCTAAAATGGAATGTCAAATCGGTTAGAAACCTTCTTTACTACGTCGTCAAATTTTTTTTTTAGCTAGTTTGGCTTCCTTATGTCTTTCATTGACTGTAGAAACGGATGACAAGCGTCGACGACTGAATATAGGAGTACCTTCAGTATTTTGTAAACAAGTATCGGTAGGTTCTGATGAGTAAACCTCTTCTGTATTATATGTTTGTGTTTGTAGTACCCCTGGTCCAGAAGGCACTTTTTCTCTTTGAGCGCCTCTGGATTTATATTTGAGTGGGTTTTTGAGTACTGCTGGGGACCGTCCCCCTGTTTTGTCTGTAATACTTGTCTCATGCTTCAAATAATTGGGTTCTGTCCAGGTAGCACAATACATGATTCATATTTTCGTGTAAATGTGTGCTTAATGAGTCACAAATGTAACTAAATGTGACTATCTGTATCCTTAAGTACTCAATGTTGTAGCAATTGAGAAGGCTTTGTAATACTTCACTTAATTAGAAACTGTCTTATTTGATTATGCTCCTACACTGTTGTAGCAAGTTTGGCGTGACTCTGTGAAGTTCTATTTGTTCTATACTTAATTTCTAATTAGCTTACGCCCACTGCTGTATGTTGGTTGGTTGATGTCAAAAACCTGAACTGTCTATAAGCTTTCAGATATTTTCACTTAAATGACCGATGTAGTAGGCCTGTCAATGTGTAGACTTTGTTTTCTGTTATTTTTCTATAGTTTTTCGCTTTAATTGTCAATGTAGCAGACACGTTGTTGTGAAGACACAGCATGTATGTATGCTAGTTGCAAAAGAACACTGTAATATGAGGTGACTTTGTGCTCATAGGATATGCTGCTACATTAGTGAAATTGTCCTTAATTATCACTTGTTACTATGCCTATATATTATAAATTATGTCATATATATTACCTAACTATGCGCAATTTCTTAAATAAGGATATATCAAATGTACTTTAGTACATAGAGGGTCGGAAGTAGTTATGGGTGTAAAAGGATATATCTGGAGTGATACCTTCAAAAAATAAATTCCCTACCAGTTTCTCAGTAAATTTTTTCTATTCCTGGGTTGGATGAGACACAAAATATTTTAAGAGAAAAAAATATTGAAATTTGCAAACAATTTTAGGCATTTTCAATTTATGCAATTACATATGGCCGTACGCAACGCAAATCAAAGATGTAATTTTCTAGGAATTGTACATACCGTTTTTTAGTCGATACCGTAATTTGAGCTATAACCTGGATTCGCGTCCGACTCCAAGCCAAAATCTCTTTTAATAGTGTTCCCCCCTTGTGTCCTTTACATTCTTCTAGAAATATGTTTCCTTTTCTTTCCTCATAGGATGAGATGGAATAGGCTGCAGCTTACTTTCTTGTGGGATGGGCTGGAAAGTATTTTTAAAATGTTCTGCTTCGGAATTTTCAAGTAATTTTGGAATTTTCCTCAGGAGGCCGTTTCTCTGGCTGCTTGATCGTTGTTTTCTACTCGTTCCAGGAACTTAATAATGTAGAATGTATATATCTGGTACACACGCACGGAGTAAAAGTTAATGTGAGTACTAAAACCTATGAAATATACTAGGCACGGCAAACGTATATATTATATAATGTTTTTAATTTTTTTTTCAAACTGTTTTTAAG
Source organism: Dicyrtomina minuta (assembly GCA_949802685.1). NCBI lineage: Eukaryota > Metazoa > Arthropoda > Collembola > Symphypleona > Dicyrtomidae > Dicyrtomina > Dicyrtomina minuta. The sequence continues at coordinate 36,708,256 of OX461809.1, forward strand.
TGCACTGAATGTATAGTTTCTGTTCTCAGTTTCACTTTGTAATAAATTAAATGAGGTGAACACTTGAAACAAAGAACCTCCCACACCCAAAAATAACTTTTTGGAATATGTAGACTGAAGTAGCATAGACACCACTTGCAACTGAAGTGCTCAGAATGAGCTCAAAATTGCTTTAAAACGGCTTCACTGTGATTTAAATTGTTATACTGAGTATACATCAAGTTTCAATTGTCGGAAAGCCATTAAATGATATCTACTTTCATTGAAGTAAATTACGCTGAGAATTTTCTTAATAATATAAAATAAGTAAATGTCAGTATGTAGTAGGTAAGCTTTTATCATGTAGAAATACAAGAATTGGGAGTCTGTTTATTAGAGAAGCTTTTACCAGTTGATGTTTCTAGTCAAAGCTGCGATTAACAAGTGTTAGTGTTTTATTGTGAGTGCGACATAATATATTATTTGCCAATATTTCTGAGTATAATAGAATATAGAAAGAAAATGAAATAATTATAGTATAAGTGTCGTGAATAAAAAAGATTGAGTCTATGAGTAAGTGAATTCAATATTTTAAGAAATTAAGGAGTAAAGGAAGTAAATTCTTTCATAAATTGAGGTCAGTTCATGTCCACGTATGTCCACGTCGGATAGGAATGATGTAATCAAATTATTTTCCAATATTTTTCTCCAAGTGTTTTAAGTATTCGTCATGAGGAAAAAATGACAATAAAATTAAAATATAATGTTTTGTGTATTACATTATGTTGTGTGTAGTGTGTATATGGTGCATATAGTAAAAGTATTATTCTGCTATTAAATGCAATATATCGCCGTTCATTACCGTTGTTGTAGGTGCTAAGCTGTGTTTATAGATCTTTAAAAGGCGTTCGCTTCTGTGGCCTATGTGTTGTTTTTAGAGTAACTAAGGTATAAAGTTTGACTTCATAAGCATACTTTGAAACTTATGGCTGACTATCTAAAACGTAGAAAATTCTGTATACAAAATGCTATCTATGTATTAAAATACTGACCTGCTAATAGGAGTGCAGCAGGGTTTTATACTCAGACTATAAATATTTGTTTTATTCAATTATGACATCTCAGACGGCATAGATTTAACTTTGCGAAACTGTTGTATGCAGATGACTTTGTCATATATTGTGCCAACTCATATACTAAGACCCAATGTATTACATTACTGTCACAATTCTTATTTTTATATATTATAAAAAATATTCATTTGTTGTCTGATTAACAACATTATGAATATTAATTAGGTTTTGTAGCAATGATGCCACCGTCAACAGTTGTTTTAAGGTCGCCGTTTTTTTTTGTACTGACGTATACACAAAAGGGCGTCAACTGGTTTGGCTTATTATTATTCAGCTTGTGAGTGCAGTACGGTGCACTCACAAGGAAACCTAACTCATGTGATGCATAAACATATGAGTATAATGATAGTGTATGTAAATATCCTTTTCATAATTCGTAAATAAAAGCAGCTCTGATTTCAGTCAGAGTAATGAATTTGTAGTAAGAAATTCAAAGAGTACCATCATCCTTATTTACTACGCTTATTCTTATTTTGTCCGTCGGGGGGACGTGACATTACAGGCTGCTTTAAATAATGTAAATCTGTGGTTTGATACAAACAAAACTAAAATTAACGTTGATAAAACACAATTTATGCTTCTGCACATATTACATGATGCAGTTATATCTAATTTCTTCAAATTATCAAGTGATGGCAGAGTTATTGAACTACTTGGTAGCTTGAAGTATTTAGTTATTATTATCGACTACTAATTCAAATTTAATGTGCTTACAAGGTATTTTAGGAAAACAAGTTTATTGCGCTGCGTATGATACATAAAACTGGGTGGGCTATTTATTTCCAAAGATTTTATTACGCTTTAAAATCTAAGTTTATCATTAGACTAAAACAAGCTATATACTTAAGTGAAGACAATTTTTGGTGGACTTGTAAGAAACTTTATTTATATTAACCAAATTAGGAATAGGTTTGAAAATGGCCTAACTAACAGAAATCACAGTTTTTAGATTTTTTTGACAATCCTAAAATTGTTGTATAACAACTTTAATTTAAAATTAAAGCGTAAAAAAATGCAGGCTAGAAACATTAGGTTGCAGATATCTCAATAGAAAAAAACCTATTTAACATTTAAGAAATTAAAAATTATTAAATTTGAAAAAAAAAATTTATTTTAAAATTTCAAAAATTCAAAATTTTTAGAATTTAAAATTTTTTAAATGTTTACGTTCTTTTGATTAAATTTAAAACCTGAGTTTTGTTAAGCCTTTTTGTAACTCATTCTTAACCGACTCGATTGAATGAGGTGTCTTACAAATCTTCCAGAAATTGTCCTTCGAACAAACAAACAAACAAATTTATGGATATGCTTCTTTGGCTTTTGGCGTGTTATCACTAAAATGTTAAAATTAGCATAAGTGTCGGGTCGACGCCAGATTTGTCCACGTTCTGACGTCTATTTCGTCAAAACTGCACTAGGCTGACAAAATGGGCGTCCGGACAACGCTGTATCGGCATTCAAATCCGGCGTCAGTCCAACACGGTTGTTTATTAGGGCATAGGTTCTTTGATCAGTGACGTATAGGCTGGCTATAGCTGTCTGAATTTAGGAATTGACGTGAAATAGCAAACTCGGAAAAGTGATTAGAAATAATTACAATTACGACGTTGCAATCCAGTATTTTATCACGATTCACCATAATTTTCATAGAAACCAGGCTTGTAAAGCTGCCTGAAAACAGTGGCGCCCTAAAAGAATAACAAACTTAATAAGTCTGTTTTTTGACTAAGGAATTTTATCTTATTACTACCTAAGAATTTAAAAATTCTTGCTCAGCTTAGGTTGTCTGCTATTCGATAATTGTTAATAGAATATTCATTCATTTCTCGTCGTTTTGCATGCATTACGCTTAAAATTAAATATTGTTTTCTTTGATACCAGTTACTAAAGATGGACACTGGCTGGCGTTGACATCATTCATTACAGAACAGCTACCCTCCAACCCACTACTTCGTACGCACCTTTGCATTACAATAACTATAAAGATATCAAGGTATAATTACAGTTTTATTCACAGGTGTATGTTATAATTTTTGCCTATCGCTATCACTGATGCTGTGCAATTAAGACTAATTAAAGGAAATAGAATGAGAGGTAATTTTATTAGCTAGGTAGCAAATACTTTGGTTGGTATGCCAGGTCATTGTCGTTTTCCAAAGTGGCTTGATTCATGTGTACACGTTGCGCATATTGGGGTTGATTATTTCTTTGATTAGAGAATCTTACTGTAGCACAATATAATTCTTCACTGGGAAATCTGCGTTCATATTTAATGTAAAAGCATCGTTGGCAATTCAAACATTTTGGTGGATTGAGACAATTTGAAGTGACGTTTGAAGTTACTCTATAGCTTAATGTTCCACGTCCCCTTGTATTGTAATTATTGCCGCTTTTTCGCTGTCTATGTGATTGGATTTTTTATTTTATTCATTTATGTGAAGAGAAAAGTCATCTGATGAATAATAAGGTGCATGTTGGAATTTTAAATACTGTTGATTTCATGTTTTATATAGGGATCTGGTGTAACTATTTCATTTTTAAAAGTAATAAAGCCTGATTCATACTTTCTAATAGATATTGTGAGTGCTTCTCAATTAGTTGGCGGTGTCTGTACGTGTATAAAATTTTGATTATGGGTCTGAAGTTTGTCGACAGTGATTTAAACATTTGTTTTTTGTCTAATGCTTTGAAAAGTGCTCGTAAAACCATCAAATTTTTATAGGGAAACTCAAAACGGATTGTTGGTGAGTTCTTGTTAGTAATAGTACATATTGTATTGATAATTCTTGTTTTTTTTAAATTATTCTTTAAAAAGTTCTTTGCGCTGTTTAAATGTTGTTGTTGATGAGTCGTTGTGTGATGTAAGCTTGACCAAAAACGTTCATTATCAGTATCTAGTCCTAAGGAAAAGTAGTGCTACTTTTTGGTATTGGTATCAAGATAAGCTGGAAAAATTCAATAAGGACTCAATAAGGTAAATGCAATTTTGAGTATCTGTTACAAGGGATAATTTGTCAAGGAGCCCATTCTAATAAAAATTTAAAAAGAGTGTAATAAACAATAGCTAATTACTAAACAGGAGGTGAGGAATTTTACAGAAGGTATAGGTATTTTGTAGGGCTCACAAAACATGTTGAAATGATCCTGGCTGACCCTCAAATTTTACCATATTGCTACTGATATGGCAGAAATTGAAAATATGTGAAAAAAAATGTAATATAAAGTGGGCTAGTAGTCCATAGTTTTAATACGGTATCTCTTCATGTGTGCGCTGCAGTTTTTTAGATATGTATGTAACATTGAAACATAGTTGTTTTAAATATGTTTATATAGATTGAAGAAACTGTTGGGCTTTTGTTTGCAGAACAAACATCAGTAAAGAAAAGAATAATAAGCACCAGTTTTTATACGGATAACGATCATGGGCGAAACCATTCGTAATCTAACTTCTGGAAAAAACCTAATGCGATGCAACTTGTGTATGAATATTAATATTATTGCAATAGTTGCAGGCTATTATTGTGACATGGTACAAAGATCCTGTTACAAATAATAAGGAGAATGGTGAAGCTATTATTACATACATGTACATAGATAGTAGGTACAAAATATAAAATTATATCACAAAGAATTAAAGTACTTCTTTAAGGCCTATCAAACGATACCAAAATTGTTTTACTCAAAAAAATGTAGGAGTTTGTTATTTTATGCATAGTGGCATTTACTGTAGATGTATGATTATCCATTATGTATATTCCTCCTAATTTTATAGATATAAAGATAGATAGATAGATATACTAGCATAGGACGCAACCCGACGCGTTGCTTGCGTCATTACGTTAGACTGACATGTTTATGCAAACGTGTTGATTCACCGGCGGGTTCACTTTTGGGTACAGTGGAACCTTGTTATAAGAACATCTCAGGGGGATGGGAATATTTAGACCTTATAGTGAGGTGACCTTATAGCCTATAGTGTCACATGTTGCTATAAAAAGTACTTTAGGATTTTAAAGGCAAAATAGGCTGATATTGATTATAAATTAATTCGGTCACTGAAAATGATATTTTTAGGCTGTCTCCATTTTCAGCTAAACGTATTACTGCAAACTGTTTTAGATGCTGAGCTTAAGCATCTATTGAAATGGTCATGTCCGTCTGTCTGTCTGTCCGTCTGTCTGTCCGTCTGTCTGTCCGTCTGTCTGTCTGTCCGTCTGTCTGTCCGTCTGTCTGTCTGTCCGTCTGTTGGTCCGTCGCTACAGGTCAAACGATCTACTCGGTTTTCTTAAAAAAACTTTTTAACAACCACAAAAGCAAGCAGGCAGGTATGTATTGTTTTTTTACTTACCTTGAACTGACCTTTCCTCACAATGGTTGAATGGACCAATGTCAAAAAGCACTGAAGTGAATGGAAACAATGGGCATCTAAAAACTGGTGAAGGGGCCGTTCACAAATGGCACAAGCAAAATTTACCACATTTTTTGTCCCACCCACCTAAGTTGTCAACCTTTTTAGCGTTGCGTAAATGGCTATATATCTTTAGAATTTCGTATCATCCATTTCAAAGTCACCCACCCTGAACGTGGGTGACACTATTTGCGTACGACCCCAATTCCGTGCTTTGTATAGGTATACGCATTTACATACAGCTCTATTGAAACATTAAATTTGCGCAGCACTGCAGGACAAGGACTATGTAACACTAATTTTACCATGTCAGTCAAGTATAACTGCGTTTATAGGCAACTTTTAGCAAGGGACTTTAAACATTCGAATGCAAGGAAGAGCGCGCAGTTGGGTGGGTTAGCTTAAAGTGAGTGAAATTAAAAATTTCAGAAAGCAACCATAACACCAGTACAAATATAATGTTGTAATGTGCAGAACACAAGCATGTAGTAAGTTTTGATACTTCAAAATAAAGAATGAGTTCAGGGTTGAGTTTTGAATAAGGCTACCATATTTTTTGAGCTCAAAATCAGTACCTTTAATTTAAAAATTAATTTACTAAAACTTTAAGTTAAAAAATTGCTTTTATCAAAAATACACTTTAATTGGATGACGTCAACATATAAATTGCATGTGAGCTACGTAGTGGGTTTTGACAGGTTATATTCTTTAAAACTGGATTTTTCATAACAGTTGAGTATCTTTAAATACGAACACGTTAAATCCATTGCAGCTTAGGCTGAGCTTCTGTTTTTGCCTAAGCACAACCAAACTTTAGTTCAAAAAATTTGAAAATCAATTTAAGGGTACAATCCATGGATGCAAAACATTTATTATGCTGTACTGTGTGACAAGAAAACACACTTTCTAAACAAGCTATCTGTAGTTTCTTTTCTGCTACATCTGTTATTAAAAAATGAGTTAAAACTTAAGTTTTAGAAGCCCGAGCTGGGTGGTATTTTAACGCTTCAGACAGAAAAAATTGTTTTGGCAAACGAAAAATTCAATGAATTTGCCGACAAATTTCATTTCATATTCAGACAAAATTTAGGGTATTATAATAATTTTTCCTGCAGACAAATATTTAGGAGCTTTGCATTTTGTTATCAGCTAAATAAACAAACTCAACTAATTAAGACTGTAGGTAAATAATGTCGAAAGGTAAAAGTATTAATAAACTTGGATGGCGTCAGACTACGATGAGCTGTGTTGTACGAACCTATGGCTGGTTTCCCTGTATTTGTCATTCGTGTTGTAAATCTTAGCCTTACTGGTTTTTTACTAAACTGCAGTCTGTGGATAATCAGCTTTCAATATGAGCAAAGGTGTTGTTTTTGTAAAGAAACGAAACATAACAGAAACCGAAGAAATTATTGGAGAGCCAGTATCTGCGGAAAGTAAGGACAAAATTTGTGCAATTGTGAAGAGTGAAACCACAGGCGCATTGCAAATATTGAGGTTATTGGCTAATACGGCAAATCCCCCGACTCGTGTGCAGGTAGCCAAATTTGTGCAACGTAAAAAGGCTAAACTTGTAGAAAACAGTGAAATGAAAGTTGGCGAATTAAAGAATTGGATAGAAAAAAATTCTGCAATGCCCGACAACGAGAATGCTCCTTTTTTAGCAGATAGCACTATACCGTCAACCACTTACTGCGACACAGCTTGATTACTTTTAACATTAGGCAGTGAATAATTAAAATCACATTGTCTGAAAAATAAATTATTTTTGATACGTTGTCGCTGAAACGTGTCTGCAAATCGTAAAAATTTGTCTGCAAAATAAATTCATTCTGTCTGACAGTTAGATGTCTGTGTCTGATCATTAGATTCACCTGTCTGATCGAAAAAGATTATCCCCTGCTATTTCATGCTTGTCAGTTTAAATGTTTCTCAATATCAACCTTGCCACTGTTTGCAATTAAAAATTTGGAATGGCACGTGTTAAACTTTACATTATGGTCACTTGTATCAATTTTAATGTATGGATATTCACGTTTTAAGATCCTCATTGAAACAGCACTTTTTCCTATTTACCAATTTCAAGCAATGCGAAATAACTACCGATAATCTAATCTAATTACACCTTTTAAATAACTTATTATACTAATTTACAACTAGCTTAGCAAAAAGAAAGCTCAGATTACATTTAATTTGATGTAGCCTGTTGTCTGACTGAAATCTAAATCACATTTAGCTGCTGATTGTAAACAAAAGTATCAGCAATAGGCCCGAAATTTGATGAACGAAAACGTTACGTGTCGTGTAGTGTTGTATGGTTGATTTAGGTTTGGTTGTATTGTGCTTTCGTAATTTGTGTTAAGCGGGCCTTAGGCAACCCATTGTGTTGAATTTTGAAATTCCAACCCTTGACGCCATATAGTATGTTTAAGCACTCAATGTCTAAGGGCTGATTTAAGTGAACTATGCAATATAATATCTGATGTTTTTGCATTGTTTTGAGCTTTAGTAGGCCTAATTTTTTAAAACCAGTACATTTTCAGTACATTGCAACCCATTGTGTTGAACTTTGAAATTCCAACCCTTGACGCCATGTAGTATGTTTAAGCACTCAATGTCTAAGGGCTGATTTAAGTGAACTATGCAATATAATATCTGATGTTTTTGCATTGTTTTGAGCTTGAGTAGGCCTAATTTTTTAAAACCAGTACATTTTCAGTACATTATTCTCAAATCAGTACTTTTGGGTGTACTGATCAACTTTTGAAATCAATCAGTACACCGCTCTCCAAATCAGTACTGTACTGATAAAATCAGTACGGATGGTAGCTTTAGTTTTGAATGCATGTCATGGTTCAGCGAATTATTGTGTATGAAGCTGACATGAATTTTAGGACCATTCATCAGCGGATGTGTCGAAGGACGTGGTCCTTGTTTACCAATTCGAAACGTATTTTTAGGTAAAACAAAAGTTGTAATTTGAGCGACAGGAACTCTTATCAGTGAAGCAATAAATTTGTGAATTCGTTACTTGTTATCTAACTCCGTCGTTGGTCTTTCACTCATTATCACACATCAAATCGTTAACACTTAGACTAATTATACCCGAAATATCACCAAATATAACGATAACTTCTAATAAAATACCTATACACGGTAGAAGAGGCATAATTATTACTCAAACTGCAACAAAAGGTTCTAATTATGATAGATATCGTTACTGTAGATGCAAAGTGGCCGTTCTTCAAACGCAGGAAAAAGTAAAGTGGCCGTTCTCCATCCTGTACTAAACGCAAAGTGGCCGGTCTCCAATTTGCTCCTGCTTGAACAAGATTGGAGAACGGCCACTTTGCGTTTAGTAAAGGATGGAGAACGGCCACTTTACTTTTACCTGCGTTTGGAGAACGGCCACTTTGCATCTACAGTAAAGATATGTGGGTAAGAGAGGTGGGGGGAAGGTAAGTGAAAAACACCCACACACACACACACACGCAAAACTCTTTGTACTACACGTGTAACGAAATACCAAACACCTATATACACGATAGCGGCGAGGGAAATAGGGAGAAAAAGTATGGTTTCAAAAATCCAGCGTAGTCTTACAATTAAAATGATTGAATTATGATTTTGTTATGATGGGTCATAAATGACGTCGTCAAAATCATCTCTTAGAATCGCAGAACTCATAAATGAAGTAGCCTAGATTTTCAATATTTTATTGGGATAGTCCATATTTCGTTTTTATAAGCAGGGTTCATAATTAACGTCACATGATGTTACACGTTTTTACTGGGATGATTCATAAATGACGCCGCCCAAATCATTACTCTCTAAATATCAAGGTATTTTAATGGCGTTACCCAAATTTTAACTATTTAATTAGGCCAGTCTATAAATAACCTAACTAACATCATCACTGTTTTAATAGCAGCATCGATAAACAACGTCAACTAAATTTCTATTCTCTTATTGCCCATGCTCCCTCATGCTATAACTTAAACATTTTGCAAATAATAATTGTTTAAATGGTTTAAAACAATGCCTCTCTACAACTAACTTGTACCCTGCCCAATGGTCCCAGGGAAACCCCTACCTATTCCACTTTTACTGGCGCTATTCCTGCCATGCCCACTTGTACTTTACATTCTGGTAATAGCTATAACTCGTGCCAGGCCCATTTGCATCGGTGCTGCTCGTATCCTTCCAGTTTGAACCTTTTCTGATGTTGCCCAGCCTGTTCGCACCAGCATGACTTGTACCACTATAACTCGTACCTAGCCCCCTTGAACCTTTGGTATTCTTATCAAACCCAATCATACCAGCAATGCTCGAATCCTGTCCATTTCTACCAGCACAACTCGTACCTAACCTGCTTTTATGGGCACTAGTTGGGATGCATAGGGAAAATTTTCACGAATAACGGCTTGAGGTTGAGGTTGAGGTTGGCTTTATTTAAGTGTCAATTTCTTTCAATAACTTAATACTGTTTTACAAAGACGGACACATAAAGATAAACTAAATAGGAATTATAAATTAAAGTAAATTTCTGAAGTATTATAAGATCGGTAGACAATGAATCAAGACCAAAAAAGTATATTAAATTACACTATCACTACGCAGGATTATACATATAATAGGGTTTTGAAATACGGCTTTCTATAAAATAAGCACTAACATTTGATTTAAACCTTCCCATATGACATAGATCAATTACACTATCATCATCATAGCATTTAACGCAGTCGGGCAAAGCATTCCAACAGCTCACAATACGATACAAAGGCGAATTTTGGAATGTCTCAGACCTAAAACTCACTGTATTAAGCATATACTTATCACTAGCCCGCGTAGCTCTAACTGACTTTTTAAAGCTTATAAAAGTACGCAAGTACTCAAAAGAACTTCCATACTTTAATATTTTCAAAGCAAATACCAATGTATAGTAACGTATTCTCTCACCCACAGATAATATATTACACAATTCAAGCAAATCTGACTCTTCCACTACAGCACTACGAACATTAAAGTAATTGACAATGGCTCTATTAAGTTTATTTTGAATGGATTGCAAATCCACATCCGAGTGCGCACCCCAAATCAGAGGACAAAAGTCAATAATGGTTAAAACATAAGCATTAAGCATTACAGTAAAAGTACGAACATCAAGATATCGCTTTAGACTACATATAACACCCAATGCAATAGCAACTCTCTTCTTTACATACAGAAAGTGACTATTAAAATTTAAATTACAGTCAATAATTGTACCTAAGTACCAGAATTCATATACGCGCTCAAGTTCTTGACCATTACAATAAAGGGCTATTTCACAGTCAGCAAGTGTAACATCACTATACTTGTGAATCAGCATATATTTAGTCTTAGATGTATTCACAAATAAATCATTTAAATTAAACCACTGATTTACAGAATCAATACACTGCTGCATTATAGCACGCATAGCCATTAGCGTAGAACCAGTACAATACATTACCATATCATCAGCATATAAAATAAACTGTACACCACCAGTAATAGCATCACTAACCTTATCAATGTATATTATGAACAACAAGGGACCCAGCACAGAGCCCTGGGGTACACCTATTGTAAGATCAAAACTGTCAGAAATAAAGCCATCTATTTTGATTTTAAAAGTACGATTATACAGATAATCAGCAAGAAGCCCAAGCAAATGCCCATTTACACCATAATCATTTTTGAGCTTTAAAAGAAGTTTCTTGTGATCAACACTTTCAAACGCCTTCTGCAAATCAATAAAAACAGCCAATACAGTGCCACATTTCCCATGCAAGATACTAAAGGAAAATTGAATAAATTCAAGTGCAGCTGTAAGGCAGCCTCTTTCCTTACGAAAACCATGCTGAGCAGTTCCTAGTACAACTATACTTAACAACCCAGCATGCATCATTTGCTCAAAAATTTTATCCAACATAGGAAGACTAGAAATAGATCGATAAGATAAAGGATCCCGTTTAGAACCCTTACCTTTATACACTGAAGTAACTATAGCACACTTTAACTTTGTTGGGTATGAGCATAGCGTCAAGCATTGTGTAAGTAAGAGCGCAATAGGCAATGCCAGAACATCAATACAATTTTTAGCAGCACTATATGAAAGCTCATGGCAGTCAGCATTCCCTTTACGCTTAACTTTAGCAAAAGCAGAGCGCACTTCAGCCTCAGTAAAAGGTACAATCTCTGCACTCAAATCCAAGTTCAGCTCGACAATATAGTCATTACTACTACTAGAAACACCCTGAACTCTATGAGACATTGTAAACGATTTAGCTAATACACTTGACATTTTATGCATATCAGTTATAGGTTCACCGTCATACATTAACTCTGACACTGATTGACATGATTTGGTCTTACTTAACAGCTTATTATAAACACTCCAAACATTTGAGGAAGTAGGGGTATCTAGCAATGCTTTCTTATAATGTTCATGCTTTGATTTTTGAACCTCATTATTTATCTCATTACGCAAAGCTTGGTAATCCTTCCACAAGGACTTATCAGAGGCTACTATGCTTTTACGCTTAAGGTTATCACGAACAAGCATTTTACGCTTAATTTCGCCAGTAAGCCAAGGGGATGGCTTAGTACAAATGCGTTTGGATATTATAGGAGCATGGACATCAAGTATAGCATTTACAGACAATTCAAAGTAGTTTAAAATATCATCCACTTCATCAAATACACACATTGTGGACAGTGGAGCTTCAGCCAGCTCCTTACATACAAGTTCCCAATCAGTATTTCTATATTTACGCAGACAGAGATATTCAGGTATATGGTTCTGACGTAAACACTTTCGAACAGCATAAACAGCATAATGATCTGACGCACTTAGCTCAATTATGCCAGCGTCACAGTATTTATTATTACTGCTAACATAAACATGATCTATCAGTGAGCTAGAATCAACCGTCCTTCTAGTAATTCCAGTAATAAGTTGCTTCATGCTTAAACTACTGACTGTATCTAGCAATTTTTTTCTTACGTAATTTCTTACAGATAAGTCAATATTAAAATCACCAGTTATTATCATTTCAAAGCCTAGCGTAGACAAACTAGATACAAAATGCTTAAAATAATTCACAAAGGTAATCTTGTCTACCACTGGCGGCTTATATATTAGCGTAAGTACAATAGGCTTAATAAATGGGACCTTTAGCTTAATAGCTGTCAATTCGACCCCAACAGGAATTTCTGTATTACAAATTTCTGAGACTAACAAAGGCAGGAACGAAATGTAGCATTTCACGTATATTGCAATGCCTCCACCCCCTTTACCATGACCTCTATCACACCTATGTAAAACATAGCCATCAATTGCAACAGGTCCATCAGGCAAGCTAGAATTAAGTTTAGTCTTAGTTATGCAAATAATGTCAAAAGAATATTTTTCAACTACATACCTAATACTTTCAACTTAAGCAGCAGTTAGAGTATTAATATTCAGGTGAATAACTTTAAAACCATTAGAATGCAACAAATCAACCTTGCCTTGTACAATACGATCGTCTAAATTCCCAAAATTTGAATGTGAAAAGAAATAGCTGTTGTCTACGTCTGGCAGTAAACAGGCTATACAAAGCGACGGGCTATGATTGTCAACATTGGAAAAATTGAATTGCTGCCCACACTGACAGCAATTCCTTAAGTTACTTTGACATCTACAGTTTGTACAAATCCAATCATTCCTATCCATGCTACGAAAGTCAGATAATTTAATGGAAACACAAACCCTATGATAAACAACCTGACACTCCTAACATACAATTTCCAGTTTACTATTTACATTACTTTTGACTCTACAGATTCCACACTTTGAACCCATGACAGCATTTGAGTTGAGAGGCAAATATAAATAATAATGTACTTTAAACCATTTGCTACTTACAGCACACTGACGAGATGAGATCTTAATTGACAAGTTGAGATCTTGATTGAAGAAATCTTGACTAGAAGATATATAGATGTGGCGGAAAAGAATTTATTTGAGAGTAATTATGAGGGCTGGGACTGGGGAGGGAACTGCACTGCTTTCCAAGAATACATCCAAGATAAGAAATACCCAAGCACATCGATAAATTGCGGTCTCGCTGAATACCAAACCCCGAATTAATCCAAGAGAAATTACAGCTCACACTATTAATTTTACGGGAATAATAGCCTATCCCAGCTGCTTCTTATCTTCACAGGACGCCGACAGGAGCTAGGAGCCGTAACAGCAGCACTTGTTGTAATAAAAGTCAATTATTCGTGTATATGCATATGCATATATAATTAGGCAAAAGGAATTTCCCCAAAATAGGGTGGATGAAATGAGCCAACTTTTTGCAGAAGTAGTAAAATGGGAAGACGAAGTGAAGCGTAGACGACGATTTTGAAGTTGGCTCATTTCCTTAGCCTCAGACTGGATTCGAACCCACGAACCCAGAACTCTTCACCCGTAGTTCACCCCTCCAACCCAGAGTGGTGAACTGAAAAGATATAGTTTTTCAGCAGCAGTTGAACGATGGATGTGACAAAAACCTACTTCAAGTCTTTATGACATGGCGGCACAATTTGAGTAGAACTGACTCAAATTCTTGAAATATAAATTGTTCTGATTATTCCTCTTTATAGATCCAACTGATTGTCAAAATTTAACCACACACCAGCAACCAGAAAATACACTTAATAACAATTAGATAGTGAAATAGTGAAATTCAGATACACGACACAAAACTGTGTAAACAAATTGTTTAATTTGAAAATAATTTCCAACAGAGCTGAGAGCAGCAATATGTTGACGCTTTGACAGCTGGAGCAAAATTATATGTTGGGACATGTTATTTGAAATGTACCAAAATTCTTCATAATTTTTGTAACAAATAGATCAATTTAATCAATATAGTCAATGATCAAAGAAATAAAAAACCTTGCATAATAATAATAATGAATGAATGAATGTGGCAGTATTGTATTTTCGACCCATTAGGTATAATACACTGCAGTTTCTATGAGAGGTATGATTCATTGAGCCACTCATGAGATGAGATGGTTCAGTTTGAATCTGCCTCTGTTAAATTCAAGGATATCAGGATATAAGCTTTCTTACCGCTGTACTGATTGCGAGAGTATATTTATAGCTGGACTACTCCAGTCATTGATACCAATTTTTCCCCGTTAGGGAGGAGCAGCTGACAGAGTAGACCAAGTAGCGACAGCTGTCTCACGGCCGCCGCACCTTGGATACGCTCCACCGCCGACCCCACTAGTGGCCGCTCATTTCAACAGAGAGACGGTGGTGATGCTTGTAGTAGTCAGTAGGAAGAAGAGCCTGTACTGTATCTTGGACTTATGTGAAATCACACAGGGAAGGGCAGATAGATACCTATCATTAAGCCATCTGCATCTCCGTCTCAGGTAGAAAACTACCACGGATATATGCAGACAGCACCCAAACTCCTTAAGCCCTCACAGCACCCCACTCAGCTCCCCACTGATCTACCAAGCCCGGTCACCCATCCAACTCTCCATTCAGAGTGCCACCAGCTCCCCGACCCAGTAGTAAGCCATGCCGTAGCTTGTCAGACCACTGAGCCGGGTTGCATAATAATAATAATAATAATAATAATAAAATTCAATTGCTTTGTTGATAGCGAACATGTTACACCTTTACTGGCAATGTTATAACGCGGGTGCAGAAAATTCATAGCTGGACAGAATTTTTGCACGTAAGTTGTATTTATTGGAGAATTAAGATTACCAGATCTGCTTTTCGATAGTTAGAGAAGCTCGTTTAACTTTAACAGGTGCCATAATTTAATTTAAAAAGAAACTTAACTTGACACGAGTTTGAACCACATGTAAAATTAAATGTGTAATGAATTAGGACATTTGTTTCAACAACATTACTTTATTAAAATTTTCCTACTTACCATAGTAAAGGTATGGTTCACAATTTTTAATTAGAATATTATGCCGTGAATTTTATTTAGGAAGCTTGCAGCAATCACCTTAAAATAATAGAATGTCACATTTCCCCATTTCTAGAATTTTAAACAATGTGTAGTATGCGTACAGAAATCGCTACATGTCATTCTCCGCATAATGTATAACGTAATTGTTGAGAGCTTCCGTTGCCCGGTGAATAAGAGCACGGTAGCACACCCACATACAATAATTTTGCGGTTGGCCTTGAAGATGGAGTTTGTGCTTCTTGAATTTTTTGCATGTTGCTATTAAAAGATAAAATAACATGTAAAATATTTCTTGGGGCGGTGTGATCCATGACCTTATAGTAAGGGTGACTTTATAAAAAGTGACCTTATAGCATGGATATTGACTATGTTAAAGTATAGGCGGTTTGCCAGGGAAGTCAAAAACATGACACTATAGCAAGAGTGACTCTATAAGGGGAGTGCCTATAAAATGGTTCCATATCCTTATTAATTGTGTTGGTGTAGTGTGATAATAGTTACGTTTTAGGTTCTCATGATATTTGTATTCTTGTACATACCATCCGTAGGACGGGCCTCAGCACTTGTATTTACTTACTTGTACTTTATTAAACTAACTAGTAGTATGGGCCGTCCTGCGGACGGAATTTATCAGGGTTTAAAAGGCATGTGTAAATCATATCTACATTATTTTGCTTAACCAATATAAAAACGAATGACGTTATTTCCAACTTATTGAACTACCTGCAGTTCTGGGTATGTAAAATAAACATTTAGGAATCATTTATATTTGCTTAGCCCCCTTTCCCCCCAAACTGATTTAGCATTATTTGTGTCATGTTCCGCGTATCTACTCAATTTAATCAATATAGTCAATGATCAAAGAAATAAAAAACCTTGCATAATAATAATAATAATAATAATAAAATTCAATTGCTTTGTTGATAGCGAACATGTTACACCTTTACTGGCAATGTTATAACGCGGGTGCAGAAAATTCATAGCTGGACAGAATTTTTGCACGTAAGTTGTATTTATTGGAGAATTAAGATTACCAGATCTGCTTTTATTAAATAATACAGATGGTCGGTTTTGCTTTGAGTTCAAAACGGAGGTACTCCGATTTTTTCCATCATTGGCGATATCAGTATAAGGCTGGGGTGTGTTTTTAGATGCTGAGCTTTAGCTCATAAGCATCTATTGAAATGGTTTTGTCCGTCCGTCTGTCTGTTGGTCTGTCTGTCCGAATGTCTATCGGTCGTGCGCCACAGGTCAGTTTTGACTTGATCTTCTTTGAATAACTTTTAATCGCTTAAAAAAGCGCCCGCGCAGTGCTGTATAGTTTTTGGGCAACATCGCATGAATTGTTTTTGCACAGTTAGCAGTTAACTGGAGCAACTTTCAATATTTTTTTAACTTTTTTCTTTTAAAGAAAAACCAGCCGTTTAAATTACATTAGCATTCAAACTGACCTCCATCTCTAGGTACGTACGTGGTAGGCAAGGTTAACGTCGTTTAAGAGCCACACACAAATGACGCTATTCAAGATAAGGATGGGTTTATTAAAACAAGGCGCTCTACGAAAAAAATTACCATTTACACATTGCTTTGAAGGGTAATTAAACCTGAAGTGTGGGTGACTCAATTTTTTTTAAACTTTATGAAGTCATTTGTGTTCGACCCTCAATCTTTCTCTTTTATTATTACTGTTTTCTATGACTTTACACCTGAAAATATTTAAACAGTTAACCTTTGCATAGGATACTACTAATATGCATATGGGGATCGTCCGCAAATGACGTTATTAAAAAATTACAATTTTACAGTTGCCTTTTGTCATTAGCTCAAGAATTAATTAAACGGATATCATTAATATGCAAGCTTACTAGTATGCATAAATGACGTTATTAAAAATTACCATTTTACAGGTCCCCTTTGTCATTAGCTCAAGAATTAAGTAAACGGATATCATTAACATGCAAGCTTACTAGTATGCATATGGGGATCGTCCGCAAATGACGTTATTAAAAAATTACCATTTTACAGGTCCCCTTTGTCATTAGCTCAATAACTAAGTAAAAACAGATATCATTAACATGCAAGCTTACTAGTATGTATATGGGGATCGTCCGCAAATGACGTTATTAAAAAAATATGTAACTACAGGCCACGTACTTCTATATACACACAGAGAAATAATCGTAAGAATTTGCCGTGGATCCTTCAAATATTTACCATTTCTCTCGTTCAAAAACGTTTTGTATTTTCGGCTTCAAATAGTGTTGCCGTAACAAATGGTAACAATAATTACCGTGGAAACTGCAAATAAAATGTTTGCAGTAACCTACGGTAACCACATATTTGATAGGTAAACGTCAAAAAGTTTGAACGAAATATGGACAAAATATATTGCTGTGGAACTGCATTTAATTTTGCGGGGTATCTTACAAAACCAGATGACATATTTTATGCAAATTAATTTCCTGGCTCCCCTACTTTAAAATTAGACATTTAGAATGCTTAGTGAATTGTATCGTATCTTGCAAAAACAATTGTTTATTTTGTACACACTTTTTCACTTTATTTACTACATTGCAAAGTCAAATTTTGCAACTACTAATTTCAAAAATTATTAAACATAAATCATAATGTAAAAAAATTCTAAATAATACCAACTAAATAGTTTACACGTTGTAGAACAATTTTAGCAAGGGATACGGATACTGCGAGGAATTCCAAACGCACGGGATGGAACAAATTGTGAGATAGAAAGGTTATAGCCTAAGTGCTCGTACTCGAAGTATCCTCAAAACTGACAAACGCGTCCACATTCCACCTGCTACAACAAGAATGCGATACTTTGCTTTGAAAAATTCAGTTTTTTAGTTGATTCTAGAAATGAAAAAATCTCTAAACAAACAAAATGAATGATTATTTCCTTGACCCTTTACGATAAATAAAGTAGGAGTTAATGAGTAATATATAGAATACCTAAAGTAATAATATTGGTAAGTAAAATTATTGAATCCCGATTTTCAAAGTATATATTATTATAACAACCCCGATCTAGAAAAGCTGACCTTCAAAATTAGTCCAACAATCCTAATATATTAGGTGTACTATGCAGTTATAGTAGCCTAGCACAATGACCCTTCTAAAATAAGATAATATCAATTAACTAACAAGACTTGAGATAAAACGCCCGATAAAACGACGAAAATTTCTAATTAATGACTGAGATGAGCAGTCAGCACAGCAACTGACTAGTGAGTCTAAATGAGATCGAAACCACTGCAACTGTAGTATAATATTTGTTGATTGCTTCATTGCGTCACTACAGCACTGCAATCAATGCTGCCATGGCAATAAACTAATATTCTCTGTCGCTAACAATTTGCAATTTATTTTGATAAGCATGCGTCTTTTAAAATTACTATTCCCCATTGCAAATGCTAGTGTCTTATGCACAACATCAAAGTTTACCACACATACGTCATTTTATCATTTGCAGTGAAATACAGTAAACTTTTGCAGCATAGCTTGCAACTTTAATGTGATCCCCAACAAAGGAAAGGGACAGTTTGACTGCTGAATTAAATTACCAGGGCAGTGCAAAATTTGCAGAAATACCGTCATTTGCGAACATTGCCGTTGGGTACGTCAAAACTTGCAGTTGAAAGCGACAAATTTTGAGAGATCCCCGGCAATCAAAATTTTGCAATATTTAACCGTAAAACGAAACCAACTTATTTCTCTGTGTGTATGGCTCATTGATGGTAGGAAAGCCTCCATAAATGATATCATTTGTGAATGGTGCAATTTATGAACAATTTTCAGCTATATTTAACTACATGCTACGCACATTCGTATATGTCTAATTGTTTGTAGTGGAGCTTCCATAAATCTTATTATATCTTTTAGCGTAACATAAATTGTCTTGCGCCTGTGTTATAGCTCAGCATTTACTTCGGGCACGCCCCCGGTCGACAAATCCGGCGCGAAGCGCCGGATTTTTAGTGTTTTGAACCTTTACAGCATCAAAGTTCACATTCGAGTTGCCTGCATATATATATACTTTTACGATTTTTAATTGAACTGAAACTATTACTTAAGTTTTGTAAAATTTTTAATTTTTTTTTAATTCGTAGTCGTATAAGCGTTAAAGCGTTAATTAAAGCTTGGGTGATTGTGTTAGTTACAGCCACGGTCGAAGACATGCTTGCAGTTTGAAATCTGGTAAATTACGCTGAGTAAATGTAAAAATAAAGGAATTGGTTTAATTTACTTCACTATAATAATTGATAGAATTATATGCATTTCAATATTATGTTGACACTTGAATTTTGTTATTATGTAGAAATATGTATTTTATTGTTGTGTAGATATTGTAGTTTTATTGTTATATTATGTTTGTATATTTGCATTTTATTCCTATGCCGGTATTTAAATTTTATAATTATGCCGATGTAAAATTATGTAAGTATGGTTTGAAATAATAGCCAGCACAGGAGAGGCTAGTGGGAGGTTCTCTACAATGTGATGTGATTGCACAATTTAGGCTGTAACTTTTATCCAAATACATAAGGTTTTCATTATGATTTTAAATTTTATCATAAAGGAATGAGCAGATTGCAGTTACAGATGCTTACGGGAGGCTAACAACATTTAGTGGATGTTTTGAAATTAAATATAAAAAATTTAAAGTTGTAAAGGGCGTACTTAATAATCCCTGAATATCTATATTAAAACATACATATATGAGTCCAAATACAAACAGTATTACTCATACTTTGTTTCAACTGCGTACCACCATTACTTAAGTATTATGTAATTTTAGTTTAAATTATAAGTTATATACTTTTCATAAGCTTTTTTTAAATGCAGTATGAGCATGTGGAATGATGATGCATGTACATTTTTATATATGAAATTATTTCTATAGCATGCCTATGTATTATTTATTTGATGCGAGTATTTAGTTTAGGGTGATACTTTAGTGCTTCAATGGTATATTGCGTTTCTTCAATGGCCCATTTATTTGTTTAAGCAATGATATATTTATTTGCATCAATGATATTTAAATATTTTTTCCGGCAATCGTATATTTACGGCTATTTAAAGGAGTACATACTTTTTTATCATTCTAACCAAAATATTAGAATTGAATTCTAACCAATATCTTAGAATACTGTATTCATGAATTTATGGGTAATGATTGGGAATGCAAAACTATTTATATTCGTGAATGACGCCAAGTAGTAATAAGGTGAATTGTACCTCCCCTATATCTCTGTCTCTCACTCTTAATTAAGTTGAAGATTTTTAAGCTGTGGTTGCCTATTCAAACTGATTTACTACTAAAAATAATAAAAATGAGTAGTGGTGTTGTGTTTGTTAAAACAATGACTGACTGGAAGTTGCAATATTCAAATGGAACCGTGGTTTCAGAAAAAAATATACTACTGCGTAAAGGGCGCTAAAACATGTCCTGTAAAGAAACAGTTGCGAAAAAAGACGGTCATGAAATTGCATACTTTGAGGCAAAATGTGTCGGCCACATTGATTCGGACGACCCTACTTAGACCTTGTCATAGGTAGTCAAAAATCAGATTCGTGACTTTATTAAAAATGGCACCGCCAGAGGATTGCAAATATTGAGACTTTTAATAAATTAATTTTTAATTAAAATAAAATTATTAAAAGTAAATATCATCGCCAATTAAAATAAAATTTTTAGAAGTAAATATCATTGCCAATTAAAATAATTTTAGTTTTGGCCATTGCAAGACCGTCATTGCTAAAAAAAATTAAACTACTCATTCCTAATACGAGTACTGATGAAAAATAAATAAATCATTGATGATTAAAGTAAGTTCATAACCGAATAGAGTAAACTCATAGGTCCAAAAAGTTTTACCCTTTAGTTTACTGATTGTTTGTAAACAACAAACTGCATGTCGAGCATAATCAACTCACTACCAACTAGTCATTCTTAAGTCATACATATTCTTCTATTTTCTTATTCATGAGTAATTTATTATTCTACAATATTCTTGATATTTTATTGTGAAATTCTAATCAGAAGATATTTCATTTCGGTTTAAAAGTAGATCAACTATTTAAAAGGAAGATGACCAACTATGTGATCATTGCGTAATCTCATAACAAATTATATTATTTATTAAATTATTAATTGTTATACGAAGATGAAATCAGGGATAGAATTGGATGATGGAAGGGAGATTGAATAAATTACTGCTTATGAAAGGACGTGTTTGTACCATTTCTCTGAAGCCTAATTTATCACTTGAGACGTCTTGGATAATATTAGAGCTTTCAACCATACTGTCATATTAGTCTTTATTTTCCATAAAGTCTTATATTGCCCGTATTGCCTTTTGCATTCATTTCCATTTGCGTTTACTCATATCTACGATATTTCTGTTATTTACCACTGACATGTGAGTTAATGAGCACCTTGGTCATAGACCCGTATCAGCACTAAACTTTTGTCAAAAGGTGAATCTGTATAATCTTGTACCTTTATAATCTATAACCTATTCCCTGCGTGTCTGACGTCGCAGACCACTCAACCACTGACCACTGTAGCTGAGATTGGTTGGGTCTGCCTGCACTGTAAGATATACTTGTATTCGCCGCGCAGAACTTTAAAATTACGTATGTACATGTACATTTTCTATTTGTTTACATACGTATTTATAGGTTTTTAGGCAGCTCGTCTCTGAATTTTGACATAGGTCCACTAAACTGTTAACTGTGGATAACTGGTTGGTCCGATCACCCTCAATAACAATAGGGCACCTCTTGTTCGCATTTGTGAGAGTTTGAAAGTAATTAGTTAAAAACTGTGACCTGTAGAGCACGGCCAACAGACGGGCGGACGGACACACGGACAGACAAAACCATTTCAATAGATGCTTGCTCAGCATCTAAAAAGACTCGTAATATAAAATTGTGGGTTGTGTGGCTGGAAGTCCCCCAAAAAATAGTCCCCAACTAATAGACCCCAATAAGGGTCTCCTAAGATTTTGTCCCCCATAAACAGTAGTTAGTAGTTAGCATGGCAGCCAGGATAGATTACGTTTGTTGGCCGTATTTACAATGATCTTTACCTAACCAACTGGAGCTCCAAATATGTGGCTAGAGCGTCACGAGTTATCAGCATTTGATGCTTTTACAGCACACGCACTTCAAGGGTTAAAACTTTATTGTATTTGCGATTACCGAGCACCATCATGGACAACTAATATTGTTATCCCAATTTTTTTGTTATGCCGATCATAATATGAACGCTACCATAGTCTCTGCTTCAAACAACACTCAATCATTTTCTTTAGTCTTAACTAACTTCATTTGCCAATTCCAAAAAAGTTAACAAAATTGCAATGGCATGAATAATTGAACATCTCAAAACTATAAACGAAAAATATTTACAGCCAAAAAACTAAAACTTTATTGTTTGCGTTGTTTCTTTAAACATACAGTTAGTATTAGTCCCCAATATCTCAAAGTTTAAATGCACGTAGTACAGAATTTAATTCCCTATCGAACAACATGCTGCATGTTTGTGTAGCTATATTATCTTTAAAGAAATTGACAGTTACATCTGGCAAGTTATTGAAAGTGCAGTTTGCTTGGAATTATTTCCTCCTAGAATTTCAAAACCTAACTCATTTAAAGAGATTGTACGGTAATTTTGAGACGCTATGCGTTAAATCGTTAATACACTCACATGCGTTATGATGCGTTTAAAATAGATAAGGTAATAAATAGATGGGCGGACAGAGTTATTTGAATTTTATTATTATGTAGACGTTAGTTCACAGTATTCTAGATGAATTGACGATTTTCATTGTCGTACCAATAGTGAATATAATTACAACGCAAATTTTCTGTAAGCAGGATCTTGGTACGACCCAAGGGAGCCGCCTAATGTGGTACGCTTCGATTCCAAAACAGATATATACAATCAGTTGACCCACCTGAATTTATTACAACTCTGAATTGGTACGGCCGCAAATTTGTCCACAGTTGCACGCCAAAGCTAAAAAAACCGGTAGTTTAAAAATTTGGCACTCTGTAGTTTCTAGTTCTCCCCGGATAAAATAAAATAAGATTTGTGATCTCCAAAGCAATGAATTGCCGTATAATTAGGTAACATTAAAACTGCTCGAGAAACATGGTTTACGAAGAAAGTCAAATGCACTAAATCATATGCAAAACGACGGACGATGGCGGTGCACAAAAAAGGACCTTGGCTGACTATCAAGGGAGTAGCGAGAACGCATAACAAGGACTTTTAATATTGAAGCACTTATGCGTCTCTTCTTTCTCTTCTTTAACTTTACAACAAATATTACTGAAACTAATTTAGGTATCTTCTTAACAATTACGTTAATCCAAAATCCGGGAGTACTCAATCTCGTACTTGTGACTGTGGCTCTCTCCCAATCGCAACTAATTCTCACTAAGAAATTCACTACACTCCACAGTTCCACACTACAGACCAAAAAGTCGCAGACCACGAGACGCTAAAACGTATTATTTTCGTAAAACGTTGCCATACTAATCACCTGAAAAATCCTTTTATGATTTAAATTATTTCCTGAACGTTACATGCAATCAAATGGGACATACAAAATAAACGCTCACCAAATTACTGCCACAATCACATTGCCAATCAAAATGCAGTGGACCCTGTCTATAGTAGTTTCTCAAGGGGAAGGGATAGATCCACTACTATTAAATCTAGGCTTAATTCTTAACACAGAAGTTTCAAATTTTGAAGACTGACTCGAATTTGAGAAATCCGTAGGTTCATTAGTACATGAGTAGCAATAGTACACCATGAGACTTACACACTGTTCTCTTAGATGATTTTCCACTAAATATCGCTACTAGGTGCAATATTCTACTTTTCCCTGCAACGCATTCTTCCCATTCCTTTTAATCTTCATAAAAGAGCAAAGAGTCATTTTCTATTTTTATCAAGCAAGCTTCTCATAGTCTGTTTTTCACTTGCGAACTATATAGTAAGCTTTTAGACTTCTTATTATCATAATAATAAAATTCGAATGAGTTTTAGTGAATTTCCGGTTTCCAGTTTCCGGGGACCTGGGTTATTGTACTTACATTAGGAACAAGTTATTTTGATTACACTTTTCGGCTTTTCGGCAGGTAGCGTAATCCCCTAGACAGGTTTCCTCCTGATATTCCCCCGCCCCGGACATTATTCTCCCGACAAGTAATTCAGGACATTTTCCCCCCAATCTTGATTTAATGCGTGTCAGTGAGGCCTACTCCCGACGGCAGTACTTCCTCAAAATATCAGCATTTAAGCGTCTTCCCTTGGTCATTCTACGTCGTTTGATACCTTTGCAGGCTTGTACGTCAGTTTACAGGTACCATGTTGCTACTAATAATTCCCACAGTTCAGTTTGCGCACATCCAGAAGTTGCAAGAGACGTGGGGTAAAAATTACATATCCAACATCCTGGCAGAATGTTGGGTGTCTGTACACAGTACGGCCCAGATAACACAAAGGCCATTAATAATAGTAATTAGGTCGGCCCAGTATTCAGTTTTAGGGTTAGTAGTGGGAAGGTTATGAAAATGCCAAATTATTAGCATTAGCTTTCCCAGCCAGTAGACGACCGGTTTTGCCATCTACCAGCCGGAAAAGACCAAAACTCAAGGATTCCTTAGTTTCTTGTGGAAAACTCAAAATGCTTCAATTCCGTAAGAACTCCAGTCCACGTCCCTTTCCCCAGAACCCACACCAGACAAGATTAAACTTGCTTTCCTAGTCAGCGTCCCCTCCACAGAACCCACAACACACAGCTCAACACAATTTTCCACTAACGCCACCGCCGAAGCATCAGCTCCTCCGCTCTACTCCTCATTATTCCTAGATTTCTCAAGCAAGCAGCAGCTTTACACGTTTTACTTCCCGTACCATCAGCACGTAATCCAACTTCACTCCGCATTAGATTTTCCCTACCAAGACGGTAGCAGCTTCTCTGGTCCGTCTTCCCTTTGTTTAGTTTTTCCTTTTCTCAATAGTCAGCATACATTGTTCTACGCTCCAAAGTAATTTTCCTAATTCAATTCGTTTTTCAATTTTCCAGTTCATAATACAAATTGTTAAGTTATATTCCAAATTTCAGTTTACAATTATAAATTATAAAGTCAGTAGTTTTAGTTTTCTGATTCAATAATGGCAGAAAACGGAGAAGGTTTACGGCAAAATCAACCCTTAGTTAATCCTCATACAATATCCTCACCGCCCAAAGCCTTTTTATGTAAAAGTATAATTAGTTAAAATCATTTTCCCTTATTATTCATCCCATACTCTGTTAAATTCTAAATTACTCACATTAATAATTCAAGTGATCTAATATTTTGTAGCAATCACAGACCACTAAAGTCTGTGCTCATTTGAGTTTACCGTGTAAAAAGCTTCTTTTACGTCGTACAGAAGGAGACAGTCACTACCACAGCCGTGGACGTGAAGACTGCCAGTTAGGTGTAGGACTCGAAAGCAAAAACTTATAAGTTTTCCTTCCTCAAACTTTTCACTTCCAATCTGACACCCAGTTCTATTTCCAATTCCATATTATTATTATTAATTAATAAAGAATTAATTACTACACAAATAGTAAACTAAACTCCGTAGTTCTGCATCATTCTCTTCAGCATCCGGGGAATCATAAATTCCAGATTTCATCGGAAATACATCCAAGGACTTAGTTTCAAGAACCAGCAGCAGGACCTGTAGTCATTACCACCGCCATCTTAACCATCCACAGTGTAGGTCATACATAATAAGGTTAGGCAGCTAGGCATATTTGGGTCTACGGTAGGTACAGTTCACTTCAATTTATAAAAAATTCAAGGTCTTAATTGACCGCTGTTAAAATAAGTAAATTGTACTAAAATCGTTAATCAGTAATTTGTCTGTTTGCAAACCTGATTCCTCCACTCAAGATTTTTCAGTCATCTTCCCTCAACCTGGTTAATTGTAATCCGCAAGAGTTTATGTTGATAGAGTTCAGTGGACGCATACCCATAGTTAATAAATATGTGAATATCTGTGGATAATTCTTTTGCCGTGAGGCCGTCTGCCTCACGGAAGTATTTTTAACTTTATTGAGTTTTTCGTTTTGACTTTCCAAATTTTTATTTGTGAAAGAAACTTATTTTCTATTCAATGTTTCTGTAACCTAAATGCCTTTGTTCTCCGTTTTCTTCTTTTCTCATGTACTATGATTTTCTCAATTTTTCCTTCTCAACTTTCATGATTTTCCTGAATGTAAGACGTGCAATCTTATTCTCCGTTTTCTTAAAATTTAGTATGCATTTATGTATCTCTTAGTTTTCTGTTCTCATTTTGTATGATTTTTTATGTTGTAGTATGTAATTATATTTTAAGGTTTTTCATCTCTCATGCAATCAACTCAAAAGAGACAAGATTCTCTGAACCCTTCTTCACACTTAACTTAAGTTAGATTTTTATTCTGGTAAAAGGAATGGAGGTTCTCGGAACCCTCCCACATCATTTGGGTTAGATATACTCATCAACTGGCAGAACATATTCAGGATATTATCATCGCAACAGATCACCATGAAGCGATCGATCGTAATGTTTTGTGATGATGTGTACGTCATTGGATTTTTAGAGAAGACCTGCATTTTATATTTTAGTCTACTTGATTCCTTGATAATTCCAAATAAATTTCTTACACTATTTTTCCCGTTTGTATTTTCAACTCCCTAACGTAATTGTATGGAAGCTAAAGGCTCCGCATACGAATACGCGTCTGTTATTGATTTCTGTCTTGAGTAACCACCGACCTCTATGTCACTTAACTGAAATTTCTCAATCAAGAATGAACTGTCGACATTTCTCAATACTCTGTCTTCAACTCTATAACTGTTAGTTATACTTTTCCCAGATTGCAAATGACAATGATTTTGACGTTTTAGGGGGAAGCGTGGAGATACTAAGCTCAAAACTCGCTTTCCAGTGAAAAGTCCGAATTCTCATCTTTTCATCTTTTCATTTTTATGCTTATCACCTTCATAGGATGTGGTGGACACCTTCACACTGCATCAATGTATACCATCTGACCCATTGCATCATTTTATAGGTTAGACTCAATTTACATAAGATAGTTTAGGAATATCTTTAGCATAGTTTTATACTCTTTTAGCATCATAACTAGCATATACATACTAATTAATTTGACCTACTGGCTTGACAAAGACACCATAAATAATAAACTTGGCTTAACAATATATCGTTTTCATATCTTTCTAAAATTATACGCGCAACATTAAAGAAAATTGGTAGGAATATAACTCGGCAACTGGTTCGTGAATGGGCATATGTGGGACACTCCCATATTTACCAGTGCGCCCCGCTCATTCGTGATCCTGGTTCCTGTTTTAGTGGATTGCGTTTTTTGTCACTGTGAATATAGTAGAAGCAATGCAGAAGCGCGAGCGTTCAAAGTGACAAGTACTTCTCGAAGCTTAAGCTGCTTAAACACTTGAAATTAAAAAATTCAAATTCATTGTCAAAACAAATAGTTGCAATACGCTAATAAGCAGTCGTTTATTCCAAACTTTCTCTGCTACAAGAAACGGGACGAAATTTTGAGTGTCACTCACACTTTTGTGAAATATGAGTGATAATACTCAACTTCAGCCTCGTGTGAAAAAATACACCTAACAAAAACTGAAATACTCAGTGATTCCACAACTAACAAGAACACTGAATTTTACTTTTTGCCTGTGTTGTAAATAACTCAATCGTGGAACTAAAAGCAGACAAGGTGGACGTTTTGCTATACCATATCACAATTAACTCCAAAACAACTTTAAACTTCAGTTAGTATAGTAATCTTCTTTGTCTGGTTCAAATAAAAATAAAGACAGCAAAACTGAAGGGCAATTCATCAAAACCTGATTCAAATCCCAATATGTGTGTTCTACTTCAACTGCTAACTGTTAAAATAACGGAAATGGATAATTCGGTAAAAGAACTAATGGCTCGAGCCGCTAAAACTAGGATCGCAAAAACGAATAAAATAAATGACCATGGAAAAAGGATTCGACGGCTAGAGTCAAGAGTTCAGACCATGGATAAATTAATCGGTGTTGACAAATCATATGTAGTTTTATTTGGATATGAATGCAAAGAAGACAAAACGGCAATGGAGATAGCAACTGAAATCATTCAAGAAACAATGATGCTTAATGAAGTAAAAGTACTATCGGCCCGAGCATTTTCAACAAAAGAAAAAAAATCACCACTGACTATACAACTGCCAAATGTTTTTGATGCAAAGGAAATCTTACGTAACGGAACAAAGCTAAAAGGAACTGGTTACTTTGTTAGTAGAAACTCACTAAATCGGAACAGGTAATACAAATCCCGGCGCTTGGCGCTGGATTTGTCTACCGTAGGCCCGAAGTAGATGCTGAGCTTTCAGCGTATATTAGATTTAATAAATGTGTATGTCCTTATTGAAGCAGCGATCGAAAATAATCTAGTAGATATTAGGATTTTATGATCAGCGACAGCTATTTTTTGATTGACATTTTGCAACTTGTTTTCAAAAACATTTTCAGGAGTGATTTAGACGACGTCATTCATGGACTATTCCAATAAAATCGTGATATGGGCGACGATTTTTGTAAGCCATCGAAGTAAGAGAAGGATAATACAAGCTGTCCCATTTACGAAACATCCAAATAATATAGTAATAATTTGAACTACGTCATTTATGGACTATCCTAATGTTAGAATAGTAATTTGTGTAACGTCACTGACAGACCATTCCTATAAATTTGGGTGACGGCATTGTTAGATCCTTCCACCCCTTAAGTAATTTTAATAATTAAACAATAGTTTAAATTCCAAAATGAATCATAAAAATATTTTTAGAAACTATCAAAATATCAAATTATATCAATCTAGTATTCACAATTCATATGTACCATATACTAAATATATGCATTATGTAATTCATTATATATGTATTATGCTTTGTGTTATGAGCTACGGCTTAAGTGCACAATAAAGCCATATCTATCTATCTATCTATCTATATAGTAGAAGCAATGATGTTCACTCACTATTCCTCAAATGTTTATCTGGGAACGACATGAACGACCCAACTCAACCCCGACCATCTTTGTGTTGGTTGGCGATTACGATTCTCGCAAACTCTGACTGCCAACTAGATTCCAACAATGGGTTGTAACAAGTCAACAATAATCTGACTATTTTTGAAATTCAATTTTAATTTCATTTCAAATTAAGTTCGTGAAACAAAGAGTCATGCGCATTTGTTAAATATTAAATTGCTTGTATAACTATTTGGCATAAATGTAACAATGTCTGTACCTACATAAATAATAGCTAAAATTAAGCTAAAGTAAGCATCATCATTGCATGTTAGGGTCATGTCATCTTGGCAGTTACAAAAAATTGCTTTTATGTCATACTATAAGTGAACACTCAAAAATTATTTCAACAGTTTGGACAACTTGCAAACGGCACCCACCTTTATCTAATTTGGAGGGTCATGGTTATAAACCAAGGTTTATAACTAAAATTTAAGTAACGTATTATGTAATACTATATTATCGCAATATTCAAGCACGCTGTGTTTAGAATACGGAAAATATTAATCAAGCCAAAGTCGGCTCTAGAGCCTAACAATACAATCGGCGAATGCCGCATCTTTTCATTTGGGCCATTGTTAGCTACAAACATTTTGCCAACTAACAATTTACGCACAATAAAATACAGTTGGCCCAATGGAACGCAAGAACAATATGGCAGCAGTGCACTTTAGTTTCAGGGCCGTCAAAATAATAACAATATTATTTGTCTATTTTCCAACGCTTACTGTTTTCCGACCATTTTGCAATAATTTTATCACTATCCAACTATTATTGTTTGTTTGTATTGAGTATAGAGTTTTCAACTTTCCAAGTTATTTCACTCACTCTTTATACAATTTTATTGTATGATTTGAAAATCCCGCGATATAGTATTATACTGTACCGCATGGGCTTCGCATCGCTAATGTGTATTTATATCGATAGTTGCTCACTTACTGCAGACCTGATTGGACAGATAGATTACGCTGCGTCACCGCATGCCAATTTGTTTTCCGGCGTAGCCGCGGACCGCTGGAAGGTTACATCTTAATAGCTGAGGGCTGTCAATTCCCTCCTCTAGCACGAATTCAACCAACCAGCTTCCCGGCCTGCCCCTGCACTGATAGAGAGAGTAAACAAGACAAACGACTTGCAGAGGAACAAGTTAGAAACAGATGGAGAGAGGATAGGTATACACAAAGAGTACGTGGCTTGGCACCAGAGCATATCCGTATTAAGGCACATATATCTCCGTCTCTTGCACAGGGCAACGGATAAACATACATACCACCAGTCCACTTATACCATCTCCCTACCCCAAACTGAATCCTCCTCGCTGCCTCCAAGCCCTGTCTCAACTTAATTACAATCCAAGTGTGGGGCAGACTCCCCCGACTCCGCAATCCAGTAGTCAGACCACTGGACTGCCAAGCCGGGATCTATCCAACTATTATTTTCGTGTGTGTTATCTGGGGAAGCTGTTGAATACGGTCCTATCTGATTATATAAGTGTGTAAATGAGTGAGTGATTCTGTCGTTAGGATTCGTAGCTTAATTATTGTAGTGTAATGTAGGGTTTTATTGTATACTCGTTCTAGCTGTAAGAGGTACAGTTAGTGTTGGTGACAGAATATCAACTGACTATATGCTACTATACACGTATGTAGCACAGCTAGGTTGATGGTCAATGTTATCATTACATTCAACATTGTTTACATTTTTATCCTATAATGCAACATCCGCATTCACGCTTACACATTTATAGCGTATGTATACACAACGTCATAACATACCGCCTTCTCCCTCAAATGAGCTTGTATATAACTATATAGCAAGTAACTAGTAAGTAGTAAATTATTACAAAGACATGCTTATTATAAGACGTGGAAGTAAAACAGCAGAGTTTGCTCGATTTGTCATCCTTTATCTTAGTATACAGTTAACATTGATTTTAACGACTGCATACAATCCATTCATAATTTTCATTTGAAGTTCCTCTTTTCCTCTTCTACATTTTAGATTCTGTTCTTCAACTTCCAATTTCGATTCTGAAGTAAATTTTCATCACACACAGGTGAGTAATATACCAAAAAATTCACAATTACTTACTCTTCGTGATACGCACATTAGTTTGGTGATCATAATAAAAGTGTTACAGATAATTAAGTAAATTACACGTTTTTTACTACAATTAAGTTCTAAAATTATCTACTGTTTGTGTTTTTGTATTTTGTTGGTTTAAGACCGCGTTTCAAGTAGCGATGGGTCTATATAGGAGTGTGACATCTGTGACAGGTTACTACCGGGTATTTTGGACTCACATGAATCTTCCTGGATTTTCCGCGGAGTTTTTAGGTGACATATAGGTACATGTAATATATCATTCAAAAGTTATTTTTAAGTACATTAAACTTAATAATGAACTACAATTAACTAATTTTAATTAAAATTAATTAAAATTAAAATATTTTTCATCAGTAAAAAATACAAAAACTTCAAAAACGTGTGATTAACAAAAATTTGTTGTGGTGAGTTTTGTTTTCCTCTTTCAGCTCGGCAAGACCGAAAACATCAAAATGTGAGTAAAAACAAAATAATAAAAATTATATAGATTCCAAATTAACTATTTATGATTATGTAGTAAATATGTATGTACGAATGTAAAGTGTATTGACAAACTAATTCGGACTTTTTTTCTTATCCTCTACGCATATAACGATACAGGTGAGTGTGGTGCCTGGTTCCTCAGAAGGGTTTCACGTTTGTCAGGCCACACTTGAAAACCTTAAAGACTATAGGCTAACCAAAAAAATCCTAATGGGTGCTTATCTTAAATGCTCTTAGAGCCTTAGCTAGGTATATTTTAAATTAAAAGGAAGTTTTATTCCTTAACTATTCTATACTTAGGTAGGTAGTAGCTCGTCCCGAGTTATTGCAAATTAACGTATGCAGTTAGACTTAAATACAACATGAAATCAAAATAGTTAGTAGTCGAAAAATAAAAATAACTAAAAGTATAAAGCATAGGAGGTCACCCTTATGGAGTGTCAAATGTGGATATAACAAAATTCTATAAGTAATAAGTTCTATAATAACTTAAAAATTAATAACCTTATTGTCAGGTATATTTAAAATAAAGACAATTTTGAGGTTTCTCAATTTTTTTCTTGAAACAACTGTAGCTATGGGCCACGCCCTTAACTACCTAACACATTTAAAGCCAACAGCCTACTTGAGTCTTATATTGTAAATTCGTTACTAATTTTCCGTGGGCACACTAACTCTTGTCCTGCTAATGTTTCCCTGTTACTGGATAGTTGTACAATTATTGGAAGAGAATTCTCACAGCGTTGGGTTCCGGGTTCGAGTTCCCTACTTGGCTATTCGGTTTTAGCGGGGTGCATGGGTTTAGTTCTGCTATCTAACACGGTAGTTCACTGACGAAAGGAATGCAAAGGAGATCTTAATTAGGCTGATACTAAAACTTTTATTGTTATATTTTCTTTTTGTTTCCTAAATCTGTTGACCGAGTCACAAATAAATTTTATTTTGAAACCTACGTAAATTGCTCTTGCTTAAAATATTTCTATCATTCATAGTATCTAGTAAATTATGATTTTTGGAGCCTTTAGGCCTTCCAGGTTTACGTTTAAAAAAATTTGGATTTAATGTAGGTGAAGTATCTAATTCTTGACTTCGCGGTGGTGTAGACATTGAGGTAGATTCCCGTGTGAGTTATGGTGGGCGAGAGTTGTAGTGGAAAGGCCTTGTCGGTATAGGAGATGGAGGAGCAAGAGTTCCGGTTCCTGGGAAGAGGACGGGCCCGGTTCTGCCGGGGTGTGGGGTGGTCCACTCACGGTAGCCTCCTCGTTGGTAGGCTTAGGTCTGTCCTCACATTCATCAGTATCTAGTAATTGTTGGGCTTGTCTCCTTGGTGGTATAATCTCCCCTCGTCGAATATAGTAAGGTCGAAGGCGCTTTACATTTACAATAAATTGGATCAGCTTTTGCTTTAGCGTGTCAGGGCTGTGTCGCTGAGGTTTCTTATCTTCACCTTGGACAACTTTTGGTATTTGAGATAGCGTATATCTACATATTAAAGCTGTTTTAACATATTGTTGGAACTTACAAGTAGGAAGATTATGTAACTTCGGTGAAGAGGCAATGTGGTTGCATACACATTGCTGCTTCACTGAAGTTATTTAAGAATAATCGCGATCTTCTGAGGCTCGTTGACCCCAGCTAATAGCACTATCAGCAACTGCTGGAACATCTCTGGTATTTTGTGAGTAGGTTGATTAGTCTCGCTTAATTACATTCAAGTTGGACTACGTGCTGGTATTTCGGGAATTTGTATAAATTCTACTAATGGCTTCGGCCCTTGATAAATACCAGTGCCATGGTCTAATTTAACTGTCAATTCTGAGCAACTCATAGGCAAAGTCATAGTCACTAAATAGTTATACGCTTAGAGGTTTAACTGAAAGTTTGGTGCGAAAGTTTCTCGTTCTTGCTCACGCATAATTTATAACGAGTAAACATAGCAACTTTCATAAATAATGACATGTTCATAGTAAAAATCCGGCGCTTCTCGCCGGATTTGTCCACTGTGGGCCCGAAGTAGATGCTGAGCTTATAGCGAATTGTTTTAATCATTGGAAAACTTTTTTTATATAGGAAGGCTAACATAAGGTCCTTGCAGTTAGTGTCCACAAAAGCTGGCTAAGTTACAAGTTGTGCTGGTGAAAATGGACGGAATTTGAGTGGTGTTGGTACAAGTGGGTTTAATAACAGCACAGGTTTGAGTTGATAAGCCGGTACGAGTGTGCTGGGTACAAATTTTGATGGTACCATTTGGCAGGGTACAAGCGACTTGACAGATTTTGTTGAATATTGCACCAGTACGAGAAATAATGGTGCAAACATTAGTTAGCTGGGTACGCCTAGTGCCAATGCAAGTGATCATGCTAAGAGAAGCACCTGTACCAGTGTTAAGGGAACGAGATTTGATGTATCTGGTGGACGGGGACGAGTTGTACGGCTAGGTTTGTAAAAATTCTATAATGTCTGGTCAATAGTTTCAGTTCGGTATTGATGGCCTAAAGGAAAAAGTTTACCTGATACATAATTTAAGTGACGTCATTCACACATCACCCCAATAAGCGAGTGATATTTTGTTGAGGTCATTCACGGACAATCCAAATTAACAAATGGTATTTTTAATCCCAATAATAGAGTAATAGTTTTTTAAAGTCATTTACAGACGATCCCAATAAACAAGTAATATTTTTTGACGTCATTTACGGACGATCCTAATAAACGAGTAAAATTTTGTTGACGTCATTTACGGACGATCCTAATAAACGAGTAATATTTTTGTGACGTCATTTACGGACGATCCCAATAAACAGTAATTTTTTTTGTGACGTCATTTACGGACAATCCCAATAAACGAGTAATATTTTTTTGACGTCATTTACAGATGTTTCCAATACACGAGTAATATTTTCTTAACGTCATTTACGGACGATCCAAATAAACGAGTAATATTTTTTGACATCATTTACGAACGTCATTTACGGACGATCCTAATAAACGAGTAATATTTTTTGACGTCATTTACGGACGATCCCAATAAACAGTATTATTTTTTGTGACGTCATTTACGAACGATCCTAATAAACCTGTAATATTTTTTATGACGTCATTTATGAACAATCCCGCTATTTACCGTCCCCCCCTCTCCCTCCTATTCAATCTGGTTTGTTAAAGCTGGTAACAATACATTAAGATTCACTTGATATTTACTTACTTATTGACGGGGCAACCGAAAGTGATATCTGCAAGGACGAAGCTGCCGTTTATTTGAATGGAAACTTTATTCTTGCCAGATACCACTTTCGGTTGTCTCTACTATACCTCCCATAATTGGAAGGCATGTATGTACGTGCACGTAAATTCGTATTCGACACCCGTTTTTCATTTCGTGCATTTTTATTGCTCAAAAAGTTGGTCCATTTAACTTTTAATTGTAGAAAACTGGTATATACGATCAACTACAAAAACAAAAGGGCACTTTTCCCTCGTTTTTGTGACCATTTAAAATTGGTTCTGACAAGCATTACTTAAAAACTGTGACCTGTAGAGCATAAAGAACAGACGGACGGACAGACAGACAGACACACAGACGGACATGACCATTACAATAGATGCAGCTAAAGCTCAGCATCTAAAAAGGATCGTTCTGCAATGGGACTATTTTTTATTGGCCTGAGCGGCATTTCAGTAACTTCATGTTGCTGGATCTCCTTCAAATACAATACAATACACAATAGAGTATAGGATCCTGTGAGCCTAAAATAAGGCCTAAAATACAAGCCTTCTAGGCAACCAGAAATTTATTTTATTTTTACACCATTAATAAGAATAAACTGGCTTCATAAGGGTGTTGCATTTATTCATGCAATGTATTGTTGAGTCCAGAGCTCGAGAACTCTATCTACTAGTTCTAACGAGCGATTTTTTCCCAATTAAGTAGTACTAATTATGGCGATTTTGAGTGCGTATAGGCTTAAAATCACCAGTAGCACTTGGTTTATT
Source organism: Dicyrtomina minuta (assembly GCA_949802685.1). NCBI lineage: Eukaryota > Metazoa > Arthropoda > Collembola > Symphypleona > Dicyrtomidae > Dicyrtomina > Dicyrtomina minuta. The sequence goes on from OX461809.1 coordinate 36,744,552, forward strand.
ACTTTTTACAGCAATATAATTAAAAACAGAATAATACAGTAAACAATAAACAAATCCTTAAGAATATCGTTGAGAACTTCACTTACTTCTGTAGCAAATGAATTTGTTTCGATAGATATTTTTTGGTTTAAGTGTGTATTAGTGAGGTCGGAGTTATATTTTATTGCCTCAGCGGCGTTAGTCTTTTGGAAATTAAACCACTGCGATATAATAATAAACTTAAACACACGTTCCGTTTTTTCATTATAGTCTAAGAAAAATATTAAAGAGTGTAATGTCATATAAATAGAATTCATCAAATTGTATAATGGGTAGGGGGAGTCAAGAGGGTATATTCATCCTCAATACATCTGTAGAAGAACTTTCTGGTCCTTAAGGCTTCGTCCCAGAAGTTAAAGAGCTGTTCAAAGCTGTTTGCATCTGAGTAGCAGCTAAAAGTTTCAAGTATGAGATTTTTCCTGGTCGGTCTTGCTTTGCTCAGTGTTTTAAAGAATTTTGTTCTGGGTGATCTGTAGTGTGTAAATTTGAGCATAACATGAAAAACGTCTTCTCTTTCTCTTCCACATACCTCACAGTCAGATTTTTTAGCTTGCTTTCATATCTTCTTCATACTATTAAGTTTGGTAGTTTTCCTTCCTAGGTCCTAAATTAGCTCCTCTTCTTTTTATTATTTTAATTAATAGATTAATTAAAAATTTTAAATGTAAATATGGAAACATTCCCCATCGTATTAGAAATTGTTTAAAAGGATTTGTAGATGACATGACTGTAACTGAGACTGTTAAGTTTAATGATGTTCCGTACATGCAAAATTATTTAAACGACATTAGATTTTGGGCTAGTGAGCTCAAAATGAAGCTAAACCCTGATAAGTGTAAAGTTATGGTCATTGACTTCAGTGAAGGAAGTTTTTAGTGAAATTGAATTAAAAATTGATAATATAATATTACCTGTTGTTAAAAGTACTAAATTATTGGGTGTAATAATAAATAATAAGGCTAATTGGGATAATACAGTTGAATTAGTAATCACTAAAGCGTCAAAGAAAATCTTTGTACCAAGAAAAATGAGATACCACGGGTTCAGTAAAGCCCAGCTAGTAAAATGCTATGTAACTTATATACGACCTAATTAAGAATATGCGTCAGTACTATGGAGTGGTAGTATGACCACCAAATTACTTAAAAAATTAAGATCAGTAGAAAAAAGTGTTTACGGAAAATTGAAAACACCTATTTTAGTGATAAAAATTATGATTTATTATGCAAAAAATTTAAAATGGAAAATATTAAATGCTGATTTCCTAAATTACTAAAAAATTTTGGAAAAAAAATTATAAAGTCAAAAGATATAATTAATACGAAAGAAGTAGTAACAGACGTAATAGATTAAGGAATAAATATAATATTGTTAGATGTTTGACCGAAAGGTACAGAAAGTCAACAATACCTACAATAATTAAATTATTAATGAATGGTAATAGTAAACTTTAAATAATTAGCAATTCTTCATCCACTGCGCTTGGTAAATGTCGCGTAAATCTCTTTATTTTTCTGTTAAACAAAATTGTATGTTAGAATGTTTGTGAAAGTAGGCATATAAATGTTTCAAACTTACAACCAAAATCGTTAATCAGCAAAACTCTATACTAAATTATTTATACTGTTTTTGGTTTAGTTTAAACAGCTTCTGTGACTAAACTGTGTATGTATAAATGAATTAAACTTTCAGAATGAATAAAAACCCAGCATTATAATAATAATTATAGTGATAATAATAATAATTTGACTAAAATCGCTATACAATGCGACCCACGATTCTTTAAAACCGTTTCTGCTAGTTAAAAATAAGTTTTAGATTTGAAACCGTGGCAATTAGGATTAATTCTTTCCTCAATACAATAACACAGTTTCTGTAAACTTTGGAATATTTTTTATGTGGTAAGTTATTGCTATTACACCCCACCCACCTCAACGATTTTTGCACACGCTCAAGCAGATTTTAAGATAACCATATAACTCAAGGTGTAAACATGTTTTAATGAGTATGGCATCATACAGTAGGTAAGTGCAACTGCAATCAGGCGTCTAAACGGGACTAATCGATTTTGAAAAACAAACGTTAGTTAAAGCAAACCTATGTCTGTAATGAAAGTCGTTATTTCCTGTTGGCTGTAATCTTTTTTGTTACATACTTATACCTTGATTTATTAGTTTAAAATTAAATTAGATTTGTAATGAGTAAATCAGTTTTATTACTTGAAAATTGGTTTGCAAGTTCATAACCTTGACTACAAAACCGACTGAAAAATATAGACCACAGCAATTATTTATTGCTTAGCCATAATACTACTGTAGAAAATTTATGTTCCTGCAAACTGTTATATTTCCATTTAACATAGTCCATGTTTTGATTAATGGCATAGCAAGCTGCACTAAGATTTTTAAGTTTCATCAGTACACTCAATATTATTATACTTTTATAACAACTACATTTTATGTTCCTGATAATGATGTATCTTTTGGGTTTTATATCGAGCACGCTCACAGTTTCGCACCCGATAATCTTTGGACGAGACCGATATCGACCCATTTCTATCTCAATTAGAATAATTTGCTGTATAGAAATTCACCTAGGACATACCCAATAAGTGGATTGTGCAAGCACAGTCGCGTGGATAGCCTTCGGATTTTTCCTACCGACTTAATGCTAATCTACCTTAATACTATTAATTAATTAATTAAGAAAAGCAAAAGAGTCCTACACCAGGATCCTCTGATGCGATGAATGATCCGTTTTCCACGTTGGGCTGTTATAAGTATGCAACTAATATTCCTCTCTAAACAGATCAACAGAGCAGATACGCAAATAGAATCACCAGATGCGTCTGGTTAATTATTCTAAGTAAGGGCGAAGTACGCAAGAAGAAGCCACAGCCATCGACCCCAGAGTTCCAATAACCAAATCCCCCTATCTGCCCCTTCTCCCATGCCCTGTCTCCCTCAAACGCATAGATAGTGTTACTCGCAGGAAGGTATACAATTAGTTAAGTTCAACGTGTGTCCTAAACCTCTGTTTCTGTCAGCTATAGGTATATACTGATGATTGTGTTTTCGCCTAATATAATATGTACATGCATTCTATAGTAATATAATGGTTTTCTCATGTTAAAATATATTATGCTTAGGTATGGTCATTCTTAATGCCTCTGGATATGTAGCATCAGCCCATTCCAGCAGTGCACTTAGTGAACAAATGCATTTAATTCTATATTGGTTAGTATAATAAATTACGGTAAAATATAGAAAGTAGAAAATATTGTGATGATTCGTAGAATAATATTTTCGATAAAATGTTTAGTTTCAATTCTCTCTACCAATGTAATATTGTATTCAATGTAGGATAATTGAAATTGTATATATGAATTTATGGAAAGTTCCCACTTCACACTGAGGTGTGAAGTGATGGCTCAGCCCCTGAAAAATCAATTATGTTTTGGACCATATCCTGTTTGAAGGATATTATTATATTTATTTTATTATGGACTTTAGTTAGCTTCAGTAGAAATATTGTAGAAATAAAGTCAGTCGAGAACTGAATATTGGAACTGTAGCACTGTCTCTGAACTGCTCTCTCATATTTATTGATTTATCGTTACTCATGTTCTAGCAATAGAAATTATCTCATGTCCACTGTAGAACATACGGTATTATGCACTCACTAAAATCTGACCAAGAAATTGTATTAGATTACAGTTCCCTACCTCCACTATCCCTGCCTCTGAGAATGAGGAGGCAAAGGAGGAGATCACCGATATGCAAATGCAAGCAATCAGCCCCATAGAGCCGATCACTTGCAACTGCAACCGTCTTATCGCTTACTCACTCCCAAACACAGAAACATCCAAAACTGAGTCTGAAATACTTGAAGTACTTGAAGTTAAAATTCAAGTTACTTGGCTCAAATGGGAAAATTTTTTCAAAATTGCATGTACGATAGCAATAGCGGTGTATTTCACATGCGTTTTAATTTTGAGTTAGGTGAAAACAATAAATGTAATAATGTAGAAATGTAGGTAATTTAATTCCCTACCGATCGGTACATTGCTGAATATCAATGTTGACGTTTCGACCTAAAAAAAGCCCGGAAACTGTGGCAGGGTTTCGAATCTCCAACCATTTTAAAGGATCCTCATTTTTGTACTCAAGCAGTACAATTATTATAAGGACATACATATATGAGTACCTATACTCACAGTATTACTCATTTGTAAATCTCAACTGCGTACACCTACGTACCACCCTTAGTTAAGTATTACATAATTTTAGTTTAAATTATAAGTTTTATACTTTAATAAACTTTTGTTAAATGCCAGTATGAGCATGTGGAATGATATTGCATGTACATTTTTATGATATATAAATTTATCTTACAGCATGCCTATGTATATTTGTTTGATGCGAGTATTTAGTTTACGGATTGTTTGTAAACAACAAACTGCATGTTGAGCATAATCCACTCACTACCAACTAGTCATTCTTAAATCATACATATTCTTCTTTTATTTAATTCTAGAGTAATTTCTTATTCTACAATATTCTTGAAATTCATATTGTGAAATTCTAATAAGAGATATTTCATTAGATTGAAAAGTAGATCAACTATTTAATGACGATGACCAACTATGTGATCATTGCGTTATTGGAGGCAAATTCTTTAATTATTTATTAAATCATAATTTGTTCTGTGAAGTTGAAATCAGGGATTGAATTGGATGATGGAAGAGAGATTGAATAAATTACTGCTCATGAAAGGTTGTGTTTTTGCCTTCGTCTACTTGAAGCCTAATTTATCACTTAAGAAGTCTTGGATATTATTAGAGCTTTCACCATACAGTTTTGTCTTTACTTTAAAGTTATCTTTTCATCCGTATACCTTTTACTTTCATTTCCATATGTGTTCACTAATATCGACGATATTTTATACTACTTGCGGCCTTATTCTCTGTTAATTACCACTGAACCAATGAGCACTAGTTCTTTGACCCGTATCAGCACTAAACAGATGTCAAAAGGTGTATTTGTATAATCTGTTATCACACTTGCTCTTAACAGAGGGTTGACATTCTTCAAATATACGTTTTACATTTCAAAAATTCCAAATTTTTACACCAAAATTTACACAAAATTTTAACCAGCTGTTACAAATTTTTAAATTCTTTGATAAATATCGTGATAGGTTCGGAGTGTAAATCAACATCAAAACTACTTAGCAACTTTGTTAAAAGTGCAGGTAGTTAACAAGTGGAAATTAGAAAATAAATTAAAAAGCGTAATTCAATCCGCAGACTTTGTGACTGAGATAGCTTCCAGCGCGTTAAGCACCACTAAAGTGAGTAGAACATTACCCTTAGTGAAGAATACAGTGACCTAAATAGTTGATGAACTATATAGCTCGTAGTGGCGTATTTTAATTCAACAAACCAAGTGTAGAACAGTTCCATCTGGTATTGTGAAGAACAATTCTCAGTGTCCCCCACATCACTGCAGAAGTTCCAGGGTGTGGCAAGTGAAGTTAAAAGTGGTAGTGACAAAGTGTAGAAACATTTATCACATTATATTTCATTTATCATATCTGTCACATAAGAAACCAGCAATCAAAACTGAGGGTCCTCTAGAATCGAAAGTAGAGCAGCCACAGCCACCACCGAGTTCCAGAATTCCGGAGTCATCCCCAGTTCCCCAAATCTTTACAGGCAAGGTTTTCGTAAAGTCAGGCCGGCAAACGAGAAGAAGCACGGAGCCTGTCCTCACTGCAGAGTTGGCGGTAGTTGAAGCTAACAAACACGACGAACTTGAGGTACGTAAAGTTAAGTCCTATTATTATAAAAAGATAGAGGAACTGCAGGCCAAGTAAGGCGCATCTGAACACCTGCTAGCTGACCAAAAAACAAGCACATTACTGCAGTTAGAGAACGCGGCATTAAAATCTAGACTCAATCAACTTAAAGCCGCAGCCCAGAAACATACTCAGCACAATATGTTGGGTAACAGAACATTCAACAGAACACATTCAATAGACCATTAGTCGACTTTGACAAATTATCAGGACCATCAGGCTACTCAAGATGAATCGTCGACATAAAAATGGCTTTAGGTACCGTTTACTCAGGAGCCATAGTGGATGAATCATATCCAAAACCACAATTTACATTGCCACCAACACATCAGGAGGCAACAGATATAGCAAAGTGGGAGGCAGCTAATAACACCAAACGGCGGTGTCTATACATTCTGGCCTTCATAGAGATGTACTTTTCAAAGTGCATCATATCACAATGCCAAAAGACCTCAATTAAGAACTTGCAAGAATGTTTGAGCCCAAAAAATAGGATAAACAAGTCTAAATGGCAGAGAAATTCTCCAGCCTCCGCATGAGTGCGGGTGGCGGCTACAGCTATCTCAACGAGCTAATAGCCATCAATAACGATTTTGATAGAGCCGGACAGAGAATGGACACCGAAACCATCTTATGCGTAACCGTAAGTAAGCTCTCAGACCAAGAGGAATACGTAGAATTCCTACAAACTTGGTAAGTTTCCCAAAATAAAACGTGTGAAATCCTACTGGAGCTGTTAAAAGCCACAGAAGAAAACTGCGAACGTGCAATGGGAAATGCCGTTTACAACCCACCATAGGCATTCAGAGCCCACCAGGAGGACAAAAGATCTGGAGGAAGAAAAGGGAATGAACGCGGACGTTTCCGTTTCCGCCGATCCCATAGAGGAGGGCGTAGAGACAACCGTGATGAGGATAACAATCGAAGGAGCAAAAACTCCCCTTTACCGCGTTATTGAAACTAACCAGGTGGAATAGCAAAATCAAAAATCATATGCTCATATTGTGAAAAACCCAACCATAGAAAAGAAGATTGCAGGTTCTGGTTGGACGGCGTGTCTCCACCGAGGAGCCGTAGAGACACATTATCTTCCACCGCTAGAGGCTCCTAAGACGGACCTGAAAGAAGGAATTCCAAGTCAGGGCGCCTCGGACCACGTCAGCGAGGAAGGAGTTTTTCAAAAATAGGTCGAGCTAACACCCAAAACGACCACACCTCAAGAGACAGAACCCCCGAGCGGAAAAATGGACTCAAAAGTTTCAACAGACATGAGGAAGGAAACAAACCCTAACCTCCTGCCCACCTAGCTCAAGAAGATGCAAGCTTCATTGAAGCTGTAGCATGTCGAGCCACTTACTCCACCCCGTGGAAAGAAAACGTACATATGGACACCAAATCACGGAGTAGCAGCAGTGAAAGGAGTGGAGACACTCCAAGGCCCAGGATGGCGGATCTTTTTACAGATGCAAACACATCTTAACAAGACCATGTAAATCAAATGGTACTCCTTAAATCTCCTACGTATCGCTTGTATCAAGACTCGTCAACAGACTCGGAGCAAGAATACGCAACAAACGAGGTGAACTCTATTATAATTATTCTAGAAAATATGGGAACAAGTTTTAAAAAAATCTACATCAATTATGGTTTCACGACAGAAATCAACATCAGGAGTTACTGAAGCAATACGTAGATAAAATAGGTCTTACGGCAGAAATGGTGGCAAAGACATGGCGAACTATCACCAGACTTGCCTAAATTCTATTTTAAACATCCGTTTCCTACAATTTTTAAAGGAAAAATTCATAAAACTGATGAAAAACAAGAGTTAAGTTACAAAGCACTCATGTTTTGACTAGATCACAATTGTAATGATCACGAGAATAATCCGAAAAAAAAAGAATTCTCCCAGGTGCCTTGTCAGCATATAGACACGGCAGCCAGACACAGAAGATCCCGAAGAGTAGAAGAACTATCTTTCACAACCATACAGAAAATGGCTGGACCAAGAACAAAAAAATCAACTGCACAGTAGTTTCAGACGGCAGTAAGAGACTCAAATAGGCAAGAGATTGGCAGAAATATTGTTGGAAAGAAATCTGACTTGGTACCTTACCAAACTGGCAGTGCAGATTACATGGGAACAAATTTCCAACTGGCTACTAAGAGCAGAAGAATTGGGGTAAATTTCATTAACAGAACTTCTTGTTTTTGATCCAAATAAGGTGCAAGGAAATTTGCTCATGGTTACAACCAGGGATGACTCGGTAATAGAAATTGTGGCTGAACAACTGTCGAATTTCACGATTAATATAAGTTTCGAACAAGAATCTGGACAAATTATAGATAGACCTCTAGAGATAAGACCAGCAAAGGCGGTTCAGGATTTTAAAGGACTGGATACAAATGTGTCGTTCACGGAAATACCGACTCCCATAGTCTTTCCTGAACATAGGAGGACGCAACGCAGTCTGACTACAAATAATCAGAACACACAGGAACAACTGATCCCTTAACCGGTGGTTCAGAAGAAGAACGCACAAACTCTAACAACACAAGGAACAGTAAACTAACCTAATAGGACAATTTCTCTTATCGTTAATGGTGAAGAATTTTTCAAAGCTGTTGAATGTGCTGAAATTTCAGAAATTCCAGAAATACCTAAACCACCGCCAATCAGACGTTCACAAAGACCAATTAAAGGCATACCACACCCACGATTCATTCAAGAATTGACAACCCAACAACCTCAACATCAAACGGGTAAAGGGAAGAAGAAACCACTGATTTTGGAAAATCAACAGAATTTAGACGACGTACAGTCTGAGGATTATTCCCAAAAGAAGCAGAAAGACAAACACCGAGCCATTATGGTGAAAGTTGTAAAAAGAAAAAGTAGTAATAACAGCATCTACTACACTGATACACAGGGGGAACGCGAAGAAAAGAAAATCATTCGACGATACTTTTTACTGCGTATCCATCTCTATCAGAAAGAGCACATTCTTTTTGTCACCTACCAGAGGACCACTATTTAAACTTAAGTAAGCCTGACTGCTTTATGTGTAAAGCAAAAAGGGCCGTAATATTCGAGTGCCTCCCACCACGAACACCATCTCTACCACTGAAGCCTAAACGACGTCCACAACAAACAATCTGGTTAGATGCGAGCAAAAAGAAAATTGTTTTTGAGAAGACTTCGTTTTTATTTTTCACCTCCAGTACTAAGCGAATACAAAGCAAAGAGAGAAATGAGCATTCCAGAAACTCAAAACAAAAATCAAAAAAGACTCCAACTTCCACCAGGACTTCCACCGGACAAGGACGAGCACAAAAAGAAGTCTTGACACAAAGCGGTAAGAAGGGAATTAAGCTTTTCACCCACAAGGAGGTAAATTTTCACTTTTTCACTGGCCAGGATAGAGTACACGCCAATAACAACGCGGAACATACCACAACCAAGGAGGAAGCACACTTTACCATTGAACCAGAGGGAACTTCAATCTCCACCACTGGACAGGAGGGAGTACATGCCAACGATAAAGCTGTACACACCACCACCAGAGGAGCACTCCCCACCATGGGGCAAAAATCGAGCACAAAAATATGGAACGAGAGACCTTCCACACATTCTGGAGCTCAACACCGCCAGGATGAAGGAAGACAAAAAAACAACACCGTCCTTTAACTTAAATCCTGCTAACGGACAGGAGGGAAAGAGGGCGAGTGGGAAAAATTCGAGAAATACAGTAAAACAACTTTGTACTGAGTTTTACGCATATCAAAACGAAAAACGAGGCCATAGAGGAGGACCTTCACATCGTCCAGACCTATCTACACTCATGAAAGTAAGGAGGGAAGGAGGGCGAGTTATTTCACTAAAAACACTATAATTCAAAAAGACATACATATCCAGTTCCAGACAAGAATGGACAGGATAAAACTCAACGAAAACTTGGATAATCTAAACTGCCTAATGCAAGTAGGGAAAAAAAGCAGCCACCACCACGGAAGACATCGCGCACTCCTAACCACTCTACACTCTCTATGTTTTTTCTTGTATGTATGTATTCCTTGATGTTGATCGTTGGCGAAGGAGCACAGACGGTAGACGAAGGAGTACCAGTTATTTGGCAGAGATCAGACCACCCACCATTATACAGATACATTTCCTGCAACATCAAAATTTGCTTATTATCACCATGCGACTTATTAAGGTATCCAGATTAAAATATAAAATATGCGGGTCACGAGCTCACAAATCAGTGTCAAAGAAAATATAAAAGGACTTTCCTTCCGCATCTTAGGAGACGACGATCCGTTTTCACAAATTTTATAATGACAGAACTCGCTGTATTCACCTGTGCGGGACTTAGGATGTCATACCAGGCCAAACACCGAGCTTAAATGAACAGTGAACAAAAATTAGAACTAGCCCAACATTGTTACAAATTGAAGCTGAAAATCAAGGAAGACACTCAGAATTTTAAAGCCTTCTACAAACAAATGGTAAAAATTACTGATGCTGTTAACCAGATAATTAGCGAACGACAAGACTTACCTGCAGAGATCAAGCGATTAGAGTTTGATATAGCCTACCTAGTATCAAGGCTCACCCAAAGCGGAGCGATGATTCAACACACAAAGAGGATCTGGAGCCGTGGTCATATGGATGACGAAATTTTAGACTTCTTGAACTTCACTTCACCGTGCGGGGATTTATGTCCACTGGAACTAGCTGAATTTAGACAATGTAGAAGTGATGTACAAATGAACAATTTACATCTTAATTTCATTGTGCCACTCGTCAATCCCAACCTGACACCTATTGAAGCTGACTCATTTACTTTGTTATGGAAAAAACAAAATCGGACGTGTGACTTGAAATATCAAGGACTACTAAATGCTTTGCTTTCAAATAAACAAGACTGTATTCGATACGGGGCTCGATGGGAGTTTCATAGACAGATTTGTAGCAACCACACACTAAAAATGTAAACCACGAAACTCGTATGCAGACAAATTCCAGTATGTACTTCAAAACTGTCAAAATAGCACAGCAACTGATGCAGAGGGAAGTCAAAGTGTATAATTCATTCTTTCATATATACTGCCCAGGACTGAGAGATAGTAAAATTTTATTTACAACTGGCGCACTATTACGCTTGCCATTAAGACACAGTAAAAACAAAACACATTATTTACAAGTTAATTATGATTTTTGTATAACCATCAATAACATTATTTTAAATGATCAAATTAAAATCAACTATGAGATAAATTCATATTATATACATATATATTATATTATACGTGTAGGTACCACCAGACACACCCCCTGCCCCAATGGGATCTTCATACTTCTCATTACTACAACATTCACTATAGCCAACAACTTAATACAGAGATGTGCTTACGTTATTTTCAACGAGCACAAAGACCCCTATTAGTGAACTCACTTGATTATCATAAGGGAATAAAAATAGACATTACCATATTTAACATCACATAAGACGACAAAGACAACTCCATAGACACGTCATAATGAGAAGGAGATAGTAGTACACCATAGTATATGTAGTTGATTCTAATTATTTTTATTTTTCTGTGTATGGCTAGTACAGCTATACAGGTTTGAATTGTGGCAGTGCCAAGTGAAGTTTAGATTTGTTTAGGGCTGGAACAACTGGTGTCTGAGAAGGTTGAAGGGTTGGTGAAGCTGATGTTGGAGGTGATGGAGTCTGCGGATGTCGTTGAACTTTGTAGGAAGCTAAAGGCGGAGATACATGCTGAAAGTTAGTTGGTCGGTGACGATATTGTGTATCGGCTTGGATAGTGGGTGGCAAATCCGGAGAAGAGTCGGGTAATGGTAAACGGTAGTCCGTAGGGAGTAGAAGTTTTACTTTGGTAACGACTGAGGTTAGGCGACAGCGATATCGAGAAATCCGTTAGTTTAGTGGTAGAGGGTTGCCGGTGTGAATGGGACCGTAACCTTCGCATCAAAGTATTACCTCCTGTACAGGTGTTCGTTTGATTCACCCTAAAAACGATGTGGGTTGTATTTGTGGTCGAATAAAAGTTGTCCAATGTAAATCAGGTAAGAACTGTATCCTGTGGAACATGACCAACAGGCAGACAGATCGACGGGCTGACAGACGGACCGTGTAAATATATTGTGCATGTGACCATCCAACAGTTATTGTTTTGAAAACTGGTTAGTTTGAGCAACCTTAAAATCATTATGTCACTTTGTCCTTGTATTTTTGGTCGTATAAATGTTCCTTAAAGGAAACTGATTAGCGCTCAAAAGTTATTTGAAAAGGATCAATTCAAAACTGACATGTAACGCACGACCTACAGACGGGCAGACATGCAGACCGACTATTTTAATAAATTCTGATGAACTAAACCTCAGCACTTAGCATCTTACAAACCCAAAAATAAGAACAATGTAGAAGCCAACACGCCAACACACTTGCGGAATGAAAATAAAAACAAATACTATTTTGAACTTTAGAACCAAAAATATTGTATCGTTTGTAAATTCATCATTCCAAAAGGATGTTATTAATAAGGTGCGTAGATGGCAGGTACTTTGTAGATTGCAGGCATTTGGGGTGGAACAGAACTAGCGCTACCCAAGCTAAGGGTGACACACCACAAAAAAAGTGACACACCATATTAAAGATTTTGGCAACGCTAAAGAAACTGACAAGGTATTGCATTGTATTTGAAGGATATCCAGCAACATGAAGTAACTAAAATGCCGCTCAGGCCAATAAATAGGCCCATTGCAGAAAGATCCTTTTTACTATGATTATGTCTTCATTTATGAAAGTTGCTATGTTTACTCGTTATAAAGTATGCGTGAGCAAGAACGAGAAACTTTTGCACTAAACTTTCACTTCCACCTCTAAGCGTATATATATTTAGTGACTATGACTATGCCTATGAGTTGCTCAGAATTGACAATTCAATCAGACCATAGTAGTAGAAGTAATGATTTATTGCGTTTTTGGTCAATTGCCCATACTGTCATGTCCTATTTTCTGATGACACAGATGAGGTGAGAGTGAATAATAAGTGGGACAGCGTAACAGTAATGCAACGTATTGGACTCTGTACCACAATGCACAGAGTTTCCCTTTTATTTAAAATATTAAAGACGTATGTTACATTAAGAAGTATCAACTAGTATGTAATATTGAAATGTATATAGTGACGACTTTTGTGTTCTGCAAAACAAAAGGCCGTCGTGCATGGAAGTGCGACGTACAGGATTTTTTATAATGATTTGCTCACCTTGCCAAAATCAGTCAAGCGTCCTCAACTTAGCAAGCAAAGAAAGGAAGTCAGTGAGATGGTTCACAATACATGCATAGGATAGAAATGCAACTATGTGTATCCGCCATACAATACTTATGGTGCATATAATTAACATGGATAAAACCAAACAACCATGACACTACCAACTTAAAAACACTTCGCCACGAAGTGTACAATTATAAGAGACATAAAAAATAAACAAAACCACAACCAGAAAAAGAAACCAAACTATCATTATATAGGTATGTGGAACGAGCAAAATTCCATGGAAAGAAACTTTCCAACACAAACGAAGCAGCAAGGAAAAACGGTATAAAAAATCAACGGTAAGTACAGATCATTGCCCATTTGGCCATTATACCTCGTTGTAGAAGGAGCTCAGCTCCGGTCCTGTATATACCATTGTTTTTCAATTTCAATCCCAAAAGTTAAAATTTGTTGCAAATGTTATTAGTCGGTAAATACAAATTGTACTAAATGTTTGAATGCGAATTGTATTTCAAGGGTCGTGACACAGCATGTGTTGTTCGTTAACGGACTATTTCTCAAGCCAATTTCAACGGCAAGGGTCGGCCTAGTAAACCACCGGCTCCACTAATTAAGTGCAACATAATTAACACATTTCCTATTTTCCATTTCCTTAACCAAGTAGCATATAATAATGATATAGAAAAAAAAAGTATGTACAATAAATGCAAAATATTACAGCTAAAATTAAAATTTACAAAATCAAATAGGGCGACGGCGTAAATTGTAGCGTGGGAGACGGGCATCGTCAACAGGCATGAGAGAGGGTAGTATCACGGGAGCCACAGCATTCTTGCGAGGACGTCCGCGGTGACGAGGGGCTGGTAAATCAGGATGTATGGGTGCATTAGTAGCGTGCAAGGTATGGGAAGCAACAGTAGATGACGACAAAGGTAGTGGAGTTGAATCAGCATTAGATAGAGTAGGTGTAGACGTTTAATGTCGAGGAAAGTATCGTTTTAATTTTGATATATGTACTCGTTCTTGTAAGCGTGAGTCCATGGTATGTTGTAGTACATAGTTTACGTCAGAAAGTTTTTCAATAATACAATATGGTCCTGCCCATGGTCAAAGCAGAGCAAAAGTCAAACCAGGAATACGATGAGGATGATAGTATAAAACTAAATCATTAATTTCAAAGCTGTGTGAAGAATAGTGAAGAGAAATTAAAAGTTTGTCTTTTTCCTGCGCTTGTCGTAAATTAGTTTGTACAGATTGGTAGATATTAGTAAAATGCTCATGGTGGTCGGCAATGGTGTTATCTTCAATTTTGGGAAACGTAACTTCTGACAAGTAGCGAGGATGACGTCCAGTCATGATATAGAAAGGAGACAGTTTGGTATTAGAATTTTGAATTGTATTCATAGCAAATTTAGCATAGGGTATATAAGTGTCCCAGTCTCGATGTGTCACATTGACGTACATACTAATTACGGCTTTAAGTGGATTATGAGCTCTTTCCAAAGAGCCTTGTGACTGTGGGCGGTAGGCGCTAGATAGGTGATGTTTGGACCTAAGCATACGGTTGAGGTTTTCAAATAGGGAAGACGTAAAATTGGTTCCGCGGTCGGTCTGAATGATTTCAGGGATACCATGACGGCATATGATATTCTCCATTACATATTTAGCTACTTGAAGTGCGGTGCCATCGGTGACTGCGCGAAGTTCAATCCACTTGGATTGGTAGTCTTGAGCTGAGAGTATGTAGACTTTTCCTTAGGATGAACGTGGAAAGGGACCAACCATGTCAATTTGCCAATGGAGACGAGGCTGATGTGGGATTTGAAAATGGGTAAATTGTCCATAAGGTTTTCGTTTTGGAGATTTCTTGCCTTGACACTTATCACAAGTCTTTATGTACGTATACACATCGTGCTTCATATTAGGCCAGTAATATCGTGCTTTTAATCGCTTGTAAGTCTGTTCCATGCCGTAATGACCAGAAAGAGGATCATCATGGAAGGAAGTGAGAAGAGTAGGAACGTCAGCTGTAGGTACACAATAAAGAAAGTCAGATTCGTCACGGGAATTTTTGCGAAATAGTTGTTCGTTCACAAGTAAATATTTTTTCTGCTCTCGAGGAGTTGTGGTGTGTGTGCGTTACTTATTTTTGATAGTGACTATCCATGGGGTGGTGTCTTGATTATAAGTATGGTTGGGTTGTAAGGAGAAGATGTTTACTAAAGCGCGTTCAGGTGTGCGTCCAAGTCTTGATAGTAAATTCGGGGTGTGGTTAGTTGCGCCTTTTATGTGTTGTATTGAAATTATGACAAATTCAGTTAATTTGAGCACTAAGCGTGTCATTTTTGGACTCATTTCAACTTTTCTAGAACGGAGTAAGCTGCAAAGACTGCAATGGTCGGTCTTGAGAGTAAAAGGTAAACCTATAAGATATTCCTTCAATTTGTTGGTTGACCAGGTCATAGCTAACATTTCAATTTCAGTAGTATTCCATTTGCTTCAAGCAGGTGTTAGCGAGCGACTTACTGGGCGGTCCAGTCCATTATGTCGTTAGAGTAATACTGCTCCAAGTCCTGAAGTAGATGCGTCTGTGATTAGAGTTGTAGGCAGTGATGAGTCAAAATGTGCTAAAACTGGAGAGGTGGTAAGTGCATGTTTCAAGTCGTCGTATGATTTTTGGCATGCATCTGTCTATACATACGGTACGTCCTTTTGCAATAATCTTCTTAGTGGTGTAACTCTTGAACTGAAATTACGTATGAATTTTCTAAAGTAGTTGAAGAAGGCGAGAACTGACTGTAGCTCTTTTATTTTTGTGGGTGCAGGTAGGTTGAGAATTGCTTTTACATTTTTATTGTTGGGAGTAATGCCGGCAGCGGAGACATTGTGACCAAAAATTGAAAGTTGTTCAAAGGCAAATCTGCATTTACTTGGTTTGAGTTTCATGTTGGCTTTTCTGAGGCGTTCAAATATTCTTCTTAAGTGTAGTAGATGATTCTTAAAATTGTCTGAATATATAATTACGTCATCAATATATTCCATTGCCATCTCATACTTGTCTTCGGCAAGTATGAGGTTTATTAATCGTTTAAAGGTAGACGGTGCGTTCTTAGCCCCAAAACACATTCGTTTGTATTGATATAATTCATGGGTGGATATGAAGGCTGTCTTCTCTTTATCTTCGTCTTTTATTTTGATTTGATAAAAACCAGAAGCTGCATCCAATGTAGTGAAATATTTCATGTTCTTTAGTCTTGAGAGGATTGAATCAATTGGAGGAATTGGCCATACGAAAGATTTTGTGACGGAGTTAACGCCACGCATATTTATGCATACTCTGTATTCTTGCTCGTTACTGGCGTCGAGTTTTTTCTTTACAATCACAACGGGAGAGCTCCAAGGCGAATTGGATAGTTCTATCACGTCTTCTTTGAGTAACTTGTCTATGTGTTTTTTCAATATCTGGTTTTGAAAGTCTGAGGTTCTGTAAGGTCGTTGCCTAATAGGTTCTGTATTCCCTGTGTTAATTTCAAATTCTATTAAGTCGGTCAATCCCATGCTACCATCAAATGAGAATATGTCTGTATATTCTTCTATGAGACTTGTGATTTTTCGCTTTTCTTCCTCTTGTAAGGTAGTGGATATATCGATATGCTTGAACTCTTCAATCTTCTTTTTCTTCGTTTGTTCAATGCTATGTATGAGATAAGCTTCAATGTTTAGGGGACCAGGTATGATGGCTTGCATTGTGCCAAGTTTTGATTCTTCGAGGAAGGTTAATTGGGGTTGGAAAGGGATTAGTGGCAATGATGTAGTTAGAGGTGTGGGAAAGGAGAGCTCTGGGGAGGAGGAGGTGATGATTGTTGTAAACGCGTGGGGAAAGAATCATCATGACGTCTTTTTTGTCAACGGTGATGGGAAGGGTGATTTTGCATCTAGCAGGTATGATAATGTTGCTGGCCAAGCGAACATTAGATATGTATTGCTGTCGTGAGGAAGGTGAAGATATAGGAGTATGTGAGGATACCTTTGGGTGTACGGGCCAAAGTTTCCTAGTGGTGTTTATTACTCGTCTTCTTGCATCGTTCACTATAGTATTACATTTCGTTGTTAGGGGCTGGATGCCAATCTTCTTTAAGATGTTTGCGGGGGAAGTAGAGAATGGAACGGGACCAAAGTGGGATGAATTCAATTCTCTATTCTTCTGACTTACGTCGACTTGAAAATGTTCGAGAAAGTCATTACCTAATAAAATTCTTGAAGCAGTCGTATGGGTTATGCGAAAAGAGTATTGAAGAGTGAGGGAGCCTATGGTTAGGGGAACGAGGAGGAATTCGTTGTCTTGTATTTTGGTGCCGCCGTATGCGATGAGGGAGATTACTTGATTTGGGAAGATTCTGAGTAGGGTATCTTTGGGTAGGAGATTTTTGCTGATGACGAAGACTGTAGCTCCGGAGTCGATTTGTGCACAAGTATGTATGTTGAATATTTTAACTTTTACACTGATGTCAGAATTGAGGTTGTTGAGTTGGACAGGGATCAGGGGTGGACTTATTGGCTGGGAAGAAGAAACATTGGTTGAGCCAGGCCGTTGTCGTTTTCCGTTGTTACTTGATTCATTCTTACTGGTTGGGCGTACCTTACTTGATTGTTCCGTTGTTAGGGATATCTTGTTTGTCCTCTGAATTTTCCTCCGCCTGGGGATCTACATTCAAACTTGAGATGACCACGTCGTTGACAATTAAAACAAGTGGGTGGATTGGAAGAATTTCGATTGTTGTTTGAAGTACCTCTATAACTTGTTCTCCCACGTCCTCTTGAATTATGGTTGTTGTTGTTATTTCTTTATCCTTGAAAACTGTGCTGATTTTTCATTTGATTAATTTCAGTGGAGAGTGCAGTCATCTGATGAACAAGTAGCTGCATCTCAGAATTTTGAATAGTATTTACCTCTTGTTTAATATAAGGAGTTGGTGCAAGAATTCTATGGTTAAATGTAGTTGAGCCTGCTTCATAATTTCGAATCGAAGTTGTGAGTGCTTTCCAAGTAATAGGTGGTGTCTGCGCCTTGATAAAATTTTGAATAGGGATTTGTAGTTTGTCCACTGCAATTTGAACTTTTGTCTTCTCATCCAAAGCTTTTAAGTGAGCTTCTAGGTAGTAACGAATTTTTAATAGAAAACTGGACGCTGATTCTTGTGAGGTCTGTGTTAATGCTAATACGTCTTGTCTTCTTGATAAACCTCTGTGTGTGGAAAATTCTTCTTGGAAAAGTTCTTTAAGTTGGTCAAATGTCATTGTGTCATCATCAATGACGCCGCGATGTAAACTTGACCAAAATCTTCCAGTGTCGGTGTCTAGTCCTAATGAAAAGTGTTGCTGCTTTTTCTTGTCGGTGTCCAAATTAGCGGTTGATACCCAAGTTGTAAACAGGTCGATGAAATTTTGAGGATCGGTGGCAAGGGATAATTTTGGAAGGAGACTATATGATGACATTATGAATTCTGATGTATTTGCAGAGTTTTCAGGATCGGGATTGTCTAAATTGTCTGTATTTTTAGGATCGTCGATATCTTCAAGATTTTCAGCAGTGACTTGTGGATTAATTAATTTTTGTAAATATTTGGAAATTTCTGGGTTTTGGGAAATATTTTCTGGAGGAGGTAAATTGTCAGGTTGTTGTTTGGAATGTTGTGGTGGTTCAGTAACTATGTCAGGAAATAGTGGTAGGATTGGAACTACTGGAACTAGTGTTTTATTATCGGGTGATAATTGTGATGTCGGTGATTTGAATAAAAGTGAATGTTTGTCTGTAACTGTTCTAATTGATATATTAAGAAGGGAAGTTGATAACTGTTCTGATGCTTGAAATACTTCTTCGTCGTTTGCTTCTGAATCGTGAAATTCGTCTGATTGTTGAGAATCGTCTTGTGTTTTCTTTGATGTTGACGCTACTTCTGGTTGTTTCGTTTCGGATGGGAAAGCTGATTCAGGTGGTGCTGAGGGTAGAAGTTGAGGTTCACGTGCACTAACAACACTTGGTCCGATTGGTTCGGGTAATTCTAAATATCGGGTAGGAGATGTTTTCTGGTAATCGTCTAATAGTAGTCGTTTTGGAAGTTTGTAATTACTGTTAAGGAGTAATGAGTAAAACTCCTTAAATAATCGTTGCACTGAGAATATCTTCTGTTTTGGTAATTTGTCTGCTTTAGTTTGGAGGAGAGCTAATAGGTCGTCAGTTTGTTGATTATATAAGTCTTGTACTTCTTGCCATGTACGTAGTGATCCAGCGAATTCTGTGGCTCCAGCTATTATTACTCGAGCTCCTGTGTATATCTTTATCTGTTGATCAAAATATTTTTGTTCGTTTTCTTTAACTATTTTTAACTGTTTCTGTAGTTGAGGCGAAATTTATTCATGGGAATTATGGTGTATGGAATAATACGAAGGAATAATAAAAGGATGAATTTTATCATTAAAATTTTTAATATGTGACGAAAATTAAAAAAGTCACAGAGGCGCGAACGCGTGCGACTATTGTAACAAAGTTTTGGAAGGAGTGTAATAAACGATACAGTTTATTACTAAACAAAAGGTAGGCAATTCAATAAAAGGAATGAAAATTTACAAAAAAGTTTAGAATAATCCCAGTTGAGCCCCCAAAGTGTCATGTAATATTTTCTGATGACACAGATAAAGTGAGAGTGAATAATAGGTGGGACAGCGTAACAGTTATGCAACGTATTGGACTCTGTACCACAATGCACAGAGTTTCCCTTTTATTTAAAATATTAAAGAGGTATGTTACATTAAGAAGTATCAACTAGTATGTTATATTGAAATGTATATAGTGACGACTTTTGTGTTCTGCAAAACAAAAGGCCGTCGTGCATAAAAGTGCGACGTACAGGATTTTTTATAATGATTTGCTCACCTTGCCAAAATCAGTCAAGCGTCCTCAACTGAGCAAGGCAAAGAAAGGAAGTCAGTGAGATGGTTCACAATACATGCATAGGGTGGAAATGCAACTATGTGTATCCGCCATACAATACGTATGGTGCATATAATTAACATGGATAAAACCAAATTACCATGACAATACACAAATCAAATTTACAAAATATTTCATATTATAAATTATATATGCCAAGTCGAAGAAACCGGATCAGCCATCTTCCAAACTGTATAAATCTTTTTCTTTTTTCACTTAACTTGCCGATTTACCATCACCTAATTTTTAAATAGCTTTCATTTATCAGTATTATTATCAGTAACATCAAACTTTTTGTTTTCTACATCTATCTTTACATGAAATCACCACCTAGGTACTTTTACAATAAAATATTGATAACAATGAGAAGAAAACTCTACTATTGGGAACATTAACCTACACAGTTGAAACAATTACACCGGTATACACTAATGAATTGGATGCGTAGAAATATTTATTCAGGGAGTAGGATTAAAGTTAAATCAGCCAGGATTACCTCTCTACTCTATTAGTTGAGTTCCATTGCTTCTGTACTGCTTCCTGTCAACTTCAATACCAAATCTTTTTATGAACCAAACTACTGCCGTAGATTGCTGATATTTGAACTGCCAGAACATTCCAGTGGTATTTTAATACATAGCTTGCTTCAATTTAATGAGGTACGGGTATATGCGAACTCCAGTCCCATTTTTTCTTAACACTGATTTTTTCTTCATTATTTGCGAGACTAGTCTGCTTTTCGACATCGTCACAAATATCAAGGAGGGTTTTCCAGGTGTACACACGCTGGCTCTCCGAGCATCCAGAACCTCATACTTACTCATGTGTGTTCCAAGATTAGTAAAACAGGTCCAGGGTGTCCTCTTTAGCTGACTTGTTTACTGACCATCCCAATATCACGAATTCTTTGTTTCTGTTTCCTTGTTGTACCGCTCAAAGTCTACACTGCAGACCCGCTAGCTGTTTTTTTGATTAAACACTCCGCAATTTTTCGACTTTAATTTGGGCTTCTAGTGCAGAGATTCTAAAATCTAAGTGAGCAACCTGGCTGTTAATTGAGTCTTCCAGTTTGTTTTCTGTTTCATGATTATTTTTTCCGTGTTGTAAGACAGTATTGTTTTCTATTAAGCCCGCTAGCTGGTCCTTGAAAAAAAGATTTCTGCCGTTCCGTCGTCACTCCGTATTTTCAGGGTTTTAACAGTCTTGTTTAAAGGGGTTACCTTACTGTTGACGCTGTTTTCAAGCAAATCAATTTTCTCTGTTATTTTTTTTTCCATTTTTTGAAGCATCATGTTGATCGTGTGCAGAATACCATTTTTAGCGATAGAGGATATTTTTTGAGTCATCGTTTGTATTTGCTGATTCACCATCACCGCGATCTAGTCCGTTAGAGTAGGTGTAGTCTTGTTTTTTCCTTCGGCATCTTCGAGTCCTAATAAAATATATTTGTTGCTAGTATCTTACAACCTACCTGTAGAAAAAATATGGAAATAGTGCCTTTCGGCCTACGTATTAATTAGATAGAACTTAGCTCTTTTTATTTCAGTTAAATCCGGAAAGAATTGAGTTCTGGAGGTAAATTTCTTTGATTTCATCTCTGTTCCCTTTTCGTATTATGTGCACTGTGTAGAATGAGATGGCGTTTAGCGTGGTGGTAGTAAACACACTCCCAAAAATTGTCTACACTATTAAAAATGTTTAATCTTGGATCTGTTTCTAATGTAACTATCTTCAATAAACACGTTGTGATCGTTAAAATAACTGAAAATATAATTTTAACTATTGAAATTGACAAGCTGAATAAAAAATTTCAAATTTTTCCTAGAAGATCTATGCCGAAATGTTCCTCCGACAAGCGCTAGATGGCCTCTCAATCAGACCATTGTACTGGTTTATCAAGGGCCGAAGCCATTGGTGGAATTTATACAAATACCCGAAATAGCAGCACAAAGTCCAACTTGCATGTAATTAAGCAAGACTAATTAAACCTATTCACAAAATACCAGAGATGTTCCAGCAGTTGCTGATAGTGCTATTAGCTGGGGTCAACGTGCCTAAACTGCAATCGCAATTATTCTTGAATGACTTCAGTAAAGCAGCAATGCGTATGCAACCACACTGCCTCTTTACCATAGTTACATATTCTTCCTACTTGTAAGTTCCAACAATATGTTAAAACAGCTTTGATATGTAGTTATAAGCTATCTCAAATATCAAAGTTGTCCAAGGTGAAGATAAAAACCCTCAACGACACAGCTCTGACACGCTAAACCCACAACTGTAGGTAGACTCGCAAACGGTATGTTAAAGTCAAAAAACAAAATGGAAAAAAGACTTTCTGAAATTTGCTCACGAGGACAGAAGGACACGTCCGTCGTCCTCGGAGTTCAGAGCGAGTATTTGACAAGGTAGGTGGGTGGGTTAAAAATGTTGGTACATTTGTTGGGCGTAATTTATGCATAGCCCATACACCCGTTCTTGATTCTACTTACTTTCTTGCGTTATGAAAGGGGTCCATTCAACTGTTACTAATGTAGAAATGGTTGCGCCGGATTTTTCGACCGGGAGCGGGCCAGAAGTAGATGCTGAGCTTCAACAAAGGCGCAAGATAATTTATGTTACGCTAAAAGATAATATAAGATTTATGGAAGCTCCCCTTGCATCAAAAAGCCATATACAAATGTGCGTAACATGTAGTTTAATATAGCTGCAAAACTTTTATAAATTACACTATTCACCAATGCCGTCTTTTTTAGAGGCTCCCCTACCATCAATAAGTCATATATGGATGTACGTAGAATGTAGTTAAAAAAATAAAAAGCTGGAATATTTTTAAGAATTGCATGATTCACAAATGACGTCATTTATGAAGCCTCCCTTACAATCAATAAGCCATATACGAATGTACGTGGCAAGCAGTTAAAAAAAAGTTGGGAAAAAAAGTACTAAAAACTATGATATTTGAAAGACGTCATAGACGATCCCTGAATATCTATAAAATTATATAGATTAGTCCATAAAATGCAAATAAAATAGGTTGGAGAAAATTTTAAAGTTAAAAATCCGGCGCTTCGCGCCAGATTTGTCGACCGGGGGCGGGCCGGAAGTAGATGCTGAGCTACAACAAAGGCACAAGATAATTTATATTACGCTAACAGATGATATAAGATTTAGGGAAGCTCCTCTACAATCAATAAGACATAAACCAATGTTCGTAGCATGTAATTTAATATAGCTGAATTTTTTTAATAAATTGCACCAATCACAAATAACGTCATTATAGACAATCCCTGAATATCTGTTACGCTTATAGGTAAGTACGTGTCATGTAGTTAAAATAGGATGAAAACAAATTTAACGTTGGGACTTGGGATACTAGAAACTAAAGTATTTAAAGGACGTTATTAGGGACGATATCTGAACATGTATAACACATATAGGTCAGTCCGTGACATGTAGAAGAAATTTTAACGTGACATCATTTGCGCGTCACCCTCAACCTGCTTACCTAATAGGAATGCGATTCAATCTGGGTGGGGGTGTCTAGAATAAATTTTTGAGTGACGTCATTTGCGCGTCACCCCTAGCCTGCTTACCTAATGTTTATGCAATAGCAGCTGGGTGGGGCTGTCTAACATAAATTTTCACGTGACGTCATTTGCGCGTCACCTCTAGCCTGCTCACCTAATGTTAATGCGATAGCAGCTGGGTGGGGCTGTCTAACATAAATTTTCACGTGACGTCATTTGTGCGTCACCCCTAACCTGCTTACCTAATGTGAATGCGATAACAGCTGGGTGGGGGTGTCTAGAAAAAATTTTCACGTTAAGTCATTTGTTCGTCACCCCTAGCCTGCTTACTTAATGTAAATGCAATAGCAGCTGAGTTGGGGTGTCTGAAAGAGATATTAATCTGACGTCATTTGCGCGTCACCCATAACCTGCTTACCTAATGTGAATGCAAAAGCAGCTGGGTGGAGCTGTCTAACATAAATTTTCACGTGACGTCATTTGCGCGTCACCTCTAGCCTGCTTACCTAATGTTAATGCGATAACAGCTGGGTGGGGGTGTCTAGAAAATTTTTTATGTGAAGTCATTTGCGCGTCACCCCTAGCCTGCTTACCAAATGTGAATGCAATAGCAGCTGGGTAGGGGTGTTTAAAAGAAATTTTTGCCTGACGTCATTTGCGCGTCTTCCCTAACCTGCTTACCTAATGTAAATGCGATAGCAGCTAGGTGGGGTTGTCTAAAAGAAATTTTTAATTGACGTCATTTGCGCGTCACCCCTAGCCTGCTTACCAAATGTGAATGCAATAGCAGCTGGGTAGGGGTGTTTAAAAGAAATTTTTGTCTGACGTCATTTGCGCGTCACCCCTAACCTGCTTGCCTAATGTAAATGCGATAGCAGCTGGGGAGGGGGTGGTGTCTAAAATAAATTTTCACGTGACGTCATTTGCGCGTCACCTCTAGCCTGCTTACCTAATGTTAATGTGATAACAGCTGGGTGGGTGTGTCTAGAAGAAATTTTGACGTAACTTCATTTACGCGTCACCCCTAGCCTGCTTACCTAATTTTAATGCAATAACAGCTTGGTGGGGGTATCTAGAAGAAATTTTTACGTGACGTCATTTGCGCGTCACCCCTAGCCTGTTTACCTAATGTTTATGCGATAACAGCTGGGTGGGGGTGTCTAGAAAAAATTTTAACGTGACGTCATTTGCGCGTCACCCCTGGGCTGCTTATTTAATGTAAATGCAATAGCAGCTGGGTGGGGGTGTTTAATAGAAATTTTCACGTGAACCTGGCTGGAAATGGTGCTATGTATTTCGTTTTATAGCTGGGCACATGTCTTGCGCTCAGCTATGTTTATCGCTACTCTCGTTTTTATGGTGCTTACTTTTAAATTTCTTGACCTTTGTCAGTTCAACATTTAATTGCTAAGCAATGGTAAGTTCGATTACAGTGAAAAAACAATACAGACCTGCCGGCTCGCTTTTGTGATTGTTTTAAAAATCTTCTAAGACAATAGTGTAAACGGTTTGACCTGTAGCGTGGGGCCAACAGACGGACGGACAGACGGACAGACGGACATGACCATTTCATTAGATGCTTGCTCAGCATCTAAAAATGGTGGTACTTAAATCTGTAAAATGTGAAGAACGTCATTTATGGAATTTCTGTCACCATCTATTCCATTTATTGCATTCCCAGACCCACGACCACTATACCAGTCTGCCATGTGAACGTACATATGCAAGTAGTACGTTTACTTGTAATGAAAATTCGTGAAAAGTTTAAATGTGTATTTTTAATGGCAACGCTTGACAAGAACTCAGCTCCGTATGTACCTCCATGTTTTGCTGTCCTATTTTTATCTTGAAACATGGAGTTTATTCTTGGTTGATATAACTGCTTGTTGCGAACAAACTATAACTTCAATATAATAATAATAATAATATTTCGTTTCTGGGTAGAATCCCTAAGGATTTGAGATTTCATCTCTTGTAAGCCCAGTTTTCATTATTATTTCACTGAGACTCGAGGTTCCTCCACAATTTGAGGACTCAAGCCCTTTTTCTAGAGAACAAATTTCGATTTATCCCAAAGGTTCGAGTGGCTAGTTCTAGGATTAAATCTCATTCACTTAAAGTACCACTCAAGAAACACTGGAAATTTAAATCCAACTATGCCACCCAGTGAACCATAGAAACTCAGAAATATGGAACTCTAGAAAGCCCAGAGAAATAACATTTATACACAATCTCTCTAGGACCTGCAACGTACATATCACCGAGCCTTGCAGGATTACCAAGCACAGGTCACCCATCCATTTCAGAATGCGCTTGGACTGATGCTTAACCAGCAGGAATCAACCCACTAACTAACCGCCAGACCAACCTATTTTGTTCAATGCTGGTCAATGCTGGTCAATAATAACCAAAAACTAAACAGCACTTCTCCTTCGCATTTCTGGGCGATTAAAAGTTCTTTCAATTTAATCGCTTCAAAAATGCGACCTGTAGAGGGCGACCAACAGCCATGCGGACAGACAGACAGCCAGCCAAGCTCAGACCAATAGATGCTTGCTCAGCAGCTAAAAAATGGAAAAAATATTAAAATATGCTCCAGTTGACTGCTAACTGTTAAAAACTATTTATACCACCTTGACCAAAAACTGTACCGCACTGCTCGGTCACTTTTGTAAGCGTTTAAAAGTTATTTGAAAAGGATAAGACCAAAACTTCCGTGTTGCGCACGACCTACAGACGGACAGACAGACAGAACCATTTCAATAAATGCGTATGAGCTAAAGCTCAGCATCTAACAAAACCAAAAATAAGAAAAATGTTGCAGTCAACACGCTAACACGCTTGCGGAAAGAAAATAAAAAGATATACTATTTTGAACTTTAGAGCCAAAAATATTGTATCGTATGTAACTTCACCTTCCAAATGATGTTATTATTAAGGTGCTTAGATGACAGTATGGCAGTGCTCATACAGGATGTCGTGTGTATAGGTACTTGGTATGTTGCAGGCAATTGGAATGGGGCACAAATGAAGTCATCCACAATGAGGGTGGGTCACTTGAAATAAGATGACACACCGTGTTAAAGATATAGCCTTTCAGGTAACGCTAACGAGATTAACAAGGTAGGTGGGTGGGTCAAAAATTTGTGTAAACTTGTGTGGCGTCATTTATGTCCTGCCCCCTACCCGTTTTTGTTCGGCTGTACCTCAAAAGATTGTGATCTTGGTCCAGTTAGCTGTCAATTGCAAAGAAATGGTCAGTCCCAGCAAAACTAAAAACAAATACAGACCTGCTTAGTCGCATTTGTG
Source organism: Dicyrtomina minuta (assembly GCA_949802685.1). Classification (NCBI taxonomy): domain Eukaryota; kingdom Metazoa; phylum Arthropoda; class Collembola; order Symphypleona; family Dicyrtomidae; genus Dicyrtomina; species Dicyrtomina minuta. The sequence continues at coordinate 36,771,594 of OX461809.1, forward strand.
ATCGATTAAAATAATTTCAAACCACATCCGTTCAATACTGTGACCTGTAGTGTACGACCAACTGACGGACGGACAGACAGACAGACGGACATGACCATTACAATAGATGCTTAAGCTCAGCATCTAAAAACAATACAGACGTGCCTGCTCGCATTTGTAGTCGCTTAAAACTTGTTTCATGAAAATCGAATTAATACTGTGATCTGTAGTGTACGGCCAACAGACGGACAGACAGATAGACAGACGGACATGCCCATTTCATTAGATGCTTAAGCTCAACATCTAAAAATCCGGCGCTTCGCGCCGGATTTGGCAACTGTGGGCCCGAAGTAGATGCTGAGCTTACAGCGATTTAGTTTTATCGCTGAATAACAATTGGTTTGTAGTAAGGCTAATAAAACCAAAGCAGTTAGCGCTGGTGAAATGGGCTAGGTATTAATTTTGCTGGCACCAGTGGGCCAGGTGCATCTGCTGCCGTTTTAAGTGGGATTGGTTAGCATAACGCCGGTACGAGTGAGCTAGGTACGAGTTTTGATAACAGGAGGGGTTGGGG